>JAVFBZ010168785.1:12648-37021 GCA_032466195.1 Katharina tunicata
CTTTCATTAAGAAACGTTTATCATACTGTGCATCAGTTGAATATTGAAAACAATGTTTGATATTACAGAGTGGGTCTGTCAATCATCCAGAGGAACATCAGGAAATGGCTTCAACTCCGTAACTGGCTTTGGTGGAGGCTGTACACAAAGGTATGCTTATTCATTTGATCTCTCTCGTAGTAGTAAATTTCACAAGTAAGTAAAATTAAAAGGCAAAATATAAACAAATATCTTAATAATAAGAACCATTGCAAAATAAATTGACAACAAGATATAAAATTGAGCATACAGACACAAACGGGTTTGGAAAGAATTAGACGGGAACACCGTTTTTTTTGGTATCCGTATTTGCAGTTTATGAATGTTCACTTTTATCAAATATGGATTACTGCATTTGCCGACTGGGATAATAGCTTATAATAAATACTCAGTCATGTAAAGATAACATTTATGCAAACAAATAGAAAGAAACAATAACAAAATGATAATGCCAGGAATACCATGAAAGCATACAAAATGTATTTGATCAGACTTTAATTAATCCGAAATACACCAATACACCAATATGACTTCCTTGGTCAGAGTTTATCTGGTGCTAAGTTAATCAGACAAGCATGACATACGGAGATACGTTTGTTTGCTTTAGGTCAAGCCTTTGTTGAACATTGCTCGTGCTGAAGATGAGATGAAGAAGAAGGAAGAAGAAATGGCCAAGCTGAAGGAAGAGTTTGAAAAATCAGAGAAGTTCAAGAAAGACTTGGAAGAACAGAACGTCACCCTGCTCCAACAAAAGAACGACTTGTTCCTCCAGCTCCAGGCAGAGTTGGATAACTTGGCTGATCACGAAGAAAAGATTGAAAAACTGATCAAACAGAAGGCTGACTTTGAACAGCAGTTGAAGGACATGGAGGAACGCCTGATGGACGAAGAAGACGCCTCCGCCGAGATGGAAGCTCTAAAGAAGAAGATGGATAGTGAAAACACAGAGCTTAAGAAGGATGTTGAGGATTTAGAAACCTCTTTAGCTAAGGTGAGGAAGGATAAAGGATTAAAGCCAGTAGATCAGGATTACTGATATAATTGTTATTATTGTGGCAAATAATACCATATTATTACAATATAGTGGTTTTATTAAAGTAAACCAATAAACTGTCAAATGAATATTTAATGGCTTAAATCATTGTCGAATAACTATATTGATAATAAAAAAAAAAAAAAAAGACTTGAACGGTATGTAGATTTATATTGACTTGTTTTATAACTTAGCACAATTCAAACTATTTTATGCTGCTTCTTGCAAAGCATGGGGATATTTTTTAGATGTTGTTGATTAATGATATTATAACTGAGTTGCAATAACGTAGAATGTTAAATACTTGAAATAGTCAATCGACATGGCCTTTATATAATTCAACTTTGAGGAAACACTGTCCCACCGCTGTCATTTAATACTTGCCACATATTTGTTACCTGTACAGTTCTATCATGAGAGGCATTTGGAATATGAAGATATTTTCATGTTACCTGTGTTTGTTTAGGCCGAACAAGAAAAGAGCACAAAGGACAACCAGATTAAAACTCTCCAGGATGAAATGGCTCAACAAGATGACCAGATAGGAAAACTCTCCAAAGATAAGAAAGCCCTTGAAGAATCACAGAAAAAGACCCTGGAAGACCTCCAGGCTGAAGAAGACAAAGTCAACCATTTAAATAAACTGAAGAACAAATTAGAACAGACTCTTGACGAGGTACGGTGTACTGATTAAAAAGAATGTCAATAGTTCTCCTGATCCTTCACTTTTTGAACCTTACATGTAATGACGACCGAAGAACAGGTGTGTTTTCATTGCTTTGGTCTTTGGTCAAGCAACATAAATGCAAAGTATTATGGTGACAATTCAGTCTGGGTCACCTTCTAAAATATTATTGGACGATGAAGTTATTGTGCTTGGAATGGTACAATGGTGTTATTTTATCACATGATGTATATATTGTATTACATATCAAATATTATTTAATTACGTCCGCTCTCTAAGAAAGTTTAAAGAAATGTGAACTTAAGTCGTATGTCAAGTCACCAGTGTAATATTTATTTATCTACATCAAAAACTTTATATATTGTTTTAGCTCGAAGATAACTTAGAGCGAGAAAAGAAGGTTCGAGCTGATGTTGAAAAGGCCAAACGTAAACTTGAACAAGATCTTAAAGCAACTCAGGAAAATGTAGAAGATTTAGAAAGATCCAAGCGCGAGCTCGAAGAGGGCAACAGAAGGTATGATATTATATTTTAAATTTAATTATAAGATTTTGGACTATCTTCCTGTAGTAGCCATGTGACCTGGGAGATCTCTATTCATTGATTTAACACAGGGCTTAGTAGAAGTATTAGTCATATTAGTTCACACTAAAGCCGTTGAGAAATCTATATTTGCACAGAGACCCGAGGTCGAATCTCGGTGGAGGCAAGCAAAATTTTCTTTCTCTACATTGATACAAACATATATATAAGTTTAACAGTTGCTCACTAAAGGTCAAATTACATCACAACTTCAAGATAAAATAATGACTCAAAGTCCATGATTCTTCTGATGTTGTTAAATTTGAATATGGGTTAATTTTACATGACCTTGCCGTTTCAGGAAGGGAATGGAAATCAACGGTCTCCAGGCTAAGCTGGAAGATGAACAAAACTTAGTGGCTCAGCTCCAGAGGAAGATCAAAGAACTCCAGGTAAGGTCATTGGAAAATCTCTTCAGACATTTTCATTCGAAATAAAAGTAAAAGTAATTCAAGTTGTAGAATGGCAGAGGCTTTCCTTGTATAATGGTTAGAAAAATTTACCTGTCTGAAGTTGCGTGTGTGGGAGAGAGAGAGGAGCAGTTTGTGTGAATGTTTGTTTTAATGAAATGTGAACCATACATCTAGCAAGTGCTAGCTAGTTGGACAAAGGTACTGATGATTTCTTGCTGGGAATTGAGGAGGAATGACAAAAGCGGAGCTGGTTAAAGCCATTTGATGAAAGACAAACTGAATGTCCCATGTGTTTGATGAAAGTTTAACTAGCGAAGAGAATGGGAGATTCATACCTGGCTCACTCGTAGAAGAAAACGTCATCCGCTGAACAACTTGAAGGTCAAGGACACACGACATTCTTGACTTCATTCCAGGAAAGCTTTTAGTGAATGATTTTCGGTTTCCAGGTAAACAAACAAGTTGCTGTGAATAAAGATTAATACTGATCTGTGTGTGTTTTTTTCCTACCTTTTATCCAATAACAGGACATAGCCGATTACCCTTGTAACATAGAATCCTTTCTTTTCAATGTTCTAGTCTATCTTAATCCCATACCTTTGTTTTATTCTATCCCACTTCGGAATTATTGGTAGAGCCTTGGAAAGAGATTTAAACAACGATTGCTGACATGTGTGTAACGAAAATAATTATCTGCGTTTCATTAGAACCTTTCGTAGGAAACAGTCAGAACGAGAAACATTCCAATCAGCAGTAATATTGTCAGGGTAATATATGAGGGAATATCTATGGCACAAAACAGGTAAATCTAATTTTACAAATTGTGTAGAAATTTTGATTTACATTGATTGAAATATAAGCGTAGTAAATGAGATTATTTATATATATCTTGGTCAATATCTGAAATTGGATCATTTGAAAAGCTTAACCTGGGAATTTTGATATTTGGTTTATCTTTAGCATTCTTGTCATCAAATACTTTAACAGCTGATAGACTTCTGCATCTTATGTATCATTAGAGCATGTTCTCAAAAACTGTAACAATGATTTATATATTAGATAAGATATATGAAAGTACTTAATCAGCCTAAAATAGTTTATTAATATACTATGGCAAGAATGTCATGTAGTAATTTCAAACAGAGAAAGTTTTATACAAATTTAGTTATTTTTTTTTATTTTTTTGAATAAGCGATACGCATTTCGAAGGGCAATACAACGAAATAATAAAACAAGCAGTCGAAAAGGTATTTTACATCTAACAAAATAAAATGTAACCATACATTACTAAACAAAAGCATACAAAACTTTACCTTTATCTTCCGCATGGAATAGCTCTCCTTTTATTGTCACCTTTTCTGTGGCACCAGTTGGCGAACATCTTTTTGACACATAGAAGTGTCAAGTATAATTAGGTGGTTTGAGTTTAGACAGCATGTAGAGATGTTCACTTTCCCAACCCTAGTCAATACCTGCACACATCTGCGATGAATACGATAACTTCTCATATGTTCTAACGAAATGTAATTTTCAATTAATAAAAAGCCAATTAAACACGACCAAGTTTGCCAAATGTTATATAATTCCAATCTTTATATGTTAAAGGCGTTTGACAAACACTTTAGTTTTATCTTTAATCTGATGTGCCCCACCCACACCTTATCTTACCCCATGATTGATGTGTTTACAAAGTTAAGGCTGGAATCCCAAGATAACCGTAAGAGACTTTCCCAGATAGAAATTACACAATGCAGATGTTCTTATATTCGCGGATCTCCGCATTTCTACCATATTGTAAGATACTTTAAAAAGTCGACATACTGGTTAACTCATCAACACAATAATTGTCTTTCCGGTTTATCATCTGTTTCTTATGTCAAGATATATTGTTCCACAGATTGGCAATGATGAAGGTAACAGACAATATTTTGTAATAATGCCAATGCTGGAGATGCCTGTAAATACATGTATAAGATCTTAAACAAAGAACCTGTGTTATGATGATAACCAGGCGTTCCCAAATTAGATTTACATGCTGAAGTCTAAAATTATCGTAAAAAGCAGCCAATTAGAATTTAGAATTAGATGGGCTTTGTGGGTCTTCGTTGACGTAATGTGGAAAAGTAGAGGATAAAGTCAGCTACTAGCCTTGTTCCTGTGCGCCATTGTTACCATGGTTCGGCTCACATTGACGTTTATTGGCATCAATTTTCGACGAAAACTGAGTCGGTAACGTAGGACACTAACCATTATGTCAACAGAAAGGTTATTGGTAAGGATTTTTGTTTACTCCACAGAATTGTTGTGTTGATGTATATTTTAGTGTAGGCCTACATAAGCTTGAAGTATATTCCAAATAGAATAAGCTGTTGTGCTTATATGGTTCAGTATTTGCCATCTAATGAGGAATAGTTAATTAACAACCAGTACTAAAGTTTGTGTGGATAAATGTCAATTAACAATCTCAGCCACTTTAGAATTCAAAGATTTCTTGTATGCTAGGGCTTATAATGTTGGCCGTTTCCGTTGGGTCGTTTAACTAATTTGAGCAGGATATTGATAGAGGACCAAGGGAATGTTTGAATGTTTCTGGTAAATTTGAATAGTTTATTAACGAGCCTTATATGGGCAAGACAGATCTGTGTTTCGGATGAGAAAAGAGGGATAAATCCTCACGAAACGTATCTCGTTATTTTCCAAAGAAAACCTTATTTGTTGGTAATCGAAGAGGTAGATAATTCAGTTTAGATGAGTTACTTATTGTTGGTTTTCTCGTTATTTTGTAAACAAAACCTTATTTGTTGGTAATCAAAGAGGCAGATAATTCAGTTTAGATGAGTAACTCATTGTTGGTTTTCTCGTTATTTTCCAAACAAAACCTTATTCGTTGGTAATCAAAGAGGCAGATAATTCAGTTTAGATGAGTTACTTATTGTTGGTTTTCTAGAAGGTACTATGGGAGTATTGATGTGTGCGAACAAACACGTTATCTGTACAGTGCATGCATCTTCCTGTGTTGACTCTTATTGTTACCACGTGGATGGATAGCTGGTGAAAGGTTTGGTTTGGAACATTAAGTATTTGCTTAGAAAGCTATTCCTGTTCTTGACCTGCATAATTTGACTTTTGGTTATCTGACAATCCTTGGAAATACTCAGACAGCTGCAGTAAAGAAAGGTATCTACATAGACTTACTCCCCAGTACAGACGTTGGTGTCAGGTTTCAGCCTTCACTAAATTTGGCAAACTCTGGAGTATCCTCAGTCTGAATTTAGCCGCCTCGAAGAATCTAGGCATTGAGTCACTAACGCATCTGTTGTTTTAAACTGAATACTTAATATGTTCTTAATATTCGCATAGATGTCTAACATATTGATCTCAACACTTGGACATTCCTGAATGTATAATTGGTTTTAACAGAACTAACCAAAATCATAAATGGGACATAAAATATTTTGACGAAACTCTAATGAAGCAATACAGTCTTCAGTAACCCGTCTTTAAGAGAGAAATATTATCAATTTCTGTTTGTGTGACTGTTTAAGAATCCATCTGGTCAGTTTTAGGCCATTAACCTAAAGCCTAATTCAGTGATCTACACCACATGGCCCAGTACACAATCTGTTGTGGTTCTCTGCTAGTCCAAATAAAAGTGCCGAAGTAAAAGCAAGAGATACAAAGTCATACTGTGTATCTAAATATAACATGCTTCTTCTGCTCAGGAACCAGCATATTTGCCCTTCAAGAAGAGTAAAAAATAAGCGATTTATCATTGAAATAGTGTAGAAGGGATAGCATGGAACGGGATGGTGTTGAATGTCAGCTAGTTGACTCAGCCTACATTTTGGCAGAAACTAAAGATATGGTTGGCTCAGAGATAGATGAGTTGTAGAGTTCATTAGCATACCGTTTGAGAAAGTCGCTGACTGCAGGCAAGTCAAACTTTTCGAGTTTAGACACAGCTTTAAAGGCAAACCCTCATCCCCGGATGTCAGTTCCTTTTCGTTAGCCTCGACAAAGCGGAGGGGTTGTACTAAGTGTTACTGTTCGGAATACTTTGTAGACACTCCTCCCCTATAAAGCCTAGCTGGTCTGGGCTTCAAGTCATTTGGAACTTCACTTAACTTGCTTCACTTTCTGGATTTACCAACTGGGAGCTGGGCTCACTGTGCCATATTATTTCGTATCAAGATTATATTTTATTAATTGATACGGTGTAGCCATGGCAACGGAAGGTGAATCATTTCCAAGTCAGGAGCCAACCCATGCCCCTGCTCCAGTGGTGACTATTACTTCGAACATTTCATCGACACCACGGGCGGAACCCCCAACCGTTTCGGCCCCGGCTCCTGTGGAACAAGTAACACAAGTCAAATCCACCGTTACTGTGAAGAAAGATACTAAGAAAGAGCCTAGCAAGACATCTTCAACAAAGAAACCAGAATCAAAGTCATCCAAGACTTCATCCTCTTCTAAATCTAGTAGTAGCAAATCTTCTAAAAGCTCAACCAAAGCGTCCAGCAGCAGGCCCGCGGATAGTTCATATTCCAGAAGTAGTAAGAAGGATTACCTATCGGACCCCTATATCAACGATGACAGGTCATCGAGGGGTCGTAGCCCTGTTGTCGAGGGAATTTTATCACATCCACTATTGTTTAGCCAGAGATACCAACCCACGAAATTCAGTAACGTAATCAGTGCACGAAGCCGAAAAGTTATAAGAGAATCCCAGGACATGCCATCGTCATCGGTGGGATTACGGGCTCTGCTAGAAGTATGGTTCAGTTCTTTACAAAAGTTTTCAGTGAAATTGTTGCGTGAAAATGTGTATGAAAGGAATATGTCTTTTTCCAATTTTTAATTGTAATACTTGAGGACCCAAATGGTTTTATATGTGCAAAATTGTGTTCATAAAAAGGCTAATTTGGCAGAAATGAACATCGTTCTAAACGGGGTTAAAATTACCTTTTTGCAGGCCCGTATTGAAGAATTGGAAGAGGAGTTGGAGGCCGAGCGAGCAGCCAGATCTAAGGTAAGGATTTCTTAATTATTGTCTTATTTTCGTGAAATTCTCCTTGCGAATCCTTATTCCTTCAGAATAAATCCTGTATACCTGTTTAGTAATTTAGTAATAATACTGTTGTAATCTATACCGCATGGAATCCTATAGTTGATATTTAAGTGCATATGTTATCTTCTTCATGGATAGCAAAGTCTGCTAAAAAGGCAACACAGGAAAAGTATTTAACATCGGAATTTTAGGCTCAAGTGCATCTCTTGCAAAGGCTATGAAAGGCACGCTGCTTAACTATTTTACAAGCCCGGCGAAAGGTATCATATTACAAAGTCCTGAAATAGCGAGCCTGTACACCTGAAATTAAAGGAGTTTGGTTAAAAATTCAAACACTGTAACAACAGACAAATAGGCCTCATGGAAATTATTATTATTGTTTGGGGGGTAATATATATACAATGAGTAAAATTTTCTAATAAAAAGCAAACAATAAACGTTTTATTATTTTCGCTGACAAAAACAGTGCACATATTATTACCTCACCTTGGTTCACCCCAAGTTTTTACTGTAAGTTAACATGTTATTGTTCTGTTAACTTAAACCACGAATACACCTCAAGCGAGAGAATTTACTCTCTTTGTTGCAAAAATAATATAAATGCCAGATGTTGTTTGTGTTAGAAAACATATGGCACGTGTTATCTCATAGCCGCCATTTTGAGAGCCATGGGCAATCTACTTTTAGACGTTAACCGGTATTTGCCCTCACGTGGTGTGATGAAATAACTTGTCTACCAGCGAACCGAAGACAGCATTTTAGGCTTTATCAGTTAAAAATAGACTGAGATAGACTCATTAAAAATACTCTCAACACGAATTATATTGCGATAAAGCAAATTAAAGTAAGTTTAAATAATAACCATTCACGCAATAAACCAAATTAACTATATATTAGTTTATTCCTTCACTAAATTAATTCTGATACGCTTAATTTGGTTTAAATGTCGTTCAAGGTTACCTGAGCATTGCTATTTATTATTTCAGTGTAATTATACATGTTGTTATACATGTCTAATACATGTTATACAAGTTTTATACATCTGTGTATAGATTAAATTGTTCAGTGAATAACAATACTGGTTTTATTTTATTAGCTGAAAATTCCTTATTTAATATTACTGCCGTTTAACACATTTAAGTTTGGTAAATAAGCAGTAATAATAACACAATTGCATGATAGTTCAGATATATAAGTACAGTTACTAAAGTTTTTGTTTTTAGAAATATTGTATTTATTGTGTCTTTATTGTGTGTTGCCCAATAGGTAGAAAAACAACGTAGCGATGCTACCCGTGAACTGGAGGAGCTTGGTGAACGTTTGGATGAGGCTGGTGGAGCGACTGCTGCTCAGGTATGATCCACTATCTCACACCTTAACAATGCCACAGTATTTCAACATTTATAAGTCTACTTGTATTTCAATATTTTTGTTATCTTTCGTTAATTTGTTCAGGAAAGAGAATAATAATTATAATTGTGAAATACATCTGGCATTAGAAATGTAAAACAGCAATATTTATGATTTATGAACATGCACATTTTAAATATGTTCAACCAGAGAAACCCCTATTATTATTCCACAACAAAATTAGCAGGTGATTATTAGTACAGTAGACTTATAAATGTCCAAATGCATTATGGTCAACATCAGGTGTTTTCTGGTGTTATAAGTCAGTGTTCAAGACATTTGTATAGTACTCCTCAAGAAGATACTATATACAGAATTTATGAACAATACTGACTGATCCATTGATTGATCTTCACAGATGGACCTGAACAAGAAACGTGAACAGGAATTATTGAAACTGCGACGTGACTTGGAAGAGTCCACTCTGCAACACGAGTCCCAGGTTGCTGCCCTCCGAAAGAAGCAGACCGATGCCCAGAACGAGATGGCTGATCAGGTTGACCAACTGCAGAAGATCAAATCCAGGTGAGTCTTTTCGGTTCAGCGCGATCTTTTATAAAAAAAGGAACCATCCCATACGGAAACATGCAGACAAAAGCGATACTCCGAAAACCTTTCTATATGTTTCAGTTTGGCGGGGATGGTTTTTAAAATATATACTTGTAAAAAAAAATTAATCTTTTATACAAAGGAAAGCCGTGTCCATGCTTAGTTGTGTATATCAACATTACAGACACCTACAGTTATTATTCCAATGTTACAACCAGTTTTGGCAAAGTGTAAAAGAAAACTGAGCAAGTATTGGATTCATGTTACCTTTAGGTTAGAGAAGGAGAAAAATCAACTGAAGGCTGAAGTTGAAGACGCCCACGCCCAAGCGGAGCATGCCTCCAAGAACAGGGTACAAACAATAGTACATCGTTGATTGACGAGTGTTGTGGTTTTCAGTTATGTTTAAAATCAAAGTATTTCGTTTTTGTGATTTTCTTTTTTTTACTTTTTGTTTTTATTTTTATTTTGAGTGATGTAAGGCATGCTTGTTGAATTTGTAGATATATAAAATTAAACAAAGGTAATTGCGAGATAATTATATATGTGATAGCCTACTAATGTTTTGTACTCTGTGTGTTGTATTATGTTCGTTTTTGTAAGTTTTAATAACAGTTTTTCGTTTCGATATCTGCCTGCAGTTAGGATTTGGAGTATATTGAAAATAAACTATTGATAACTCCACACTCCTTCCTAAAACAGATATGAGATTACTTGTGTGTGGTATTATGTTCGTTTTTGTAAGTTTTAATAACAGTTTTTCGTTTCGATATCTGCCTGCAGTAAGGATTTGGAGTATATTGAAAATAAACTATTGATAACTCCACACTCCTCCCTAAAACAGATATGACAGAGATATGAAGTTTGAAAAGTCCACCATTGAATTTTTCTGTCATGAAGTGGAGGTTTTATTGGCTTAAATAAGTTAAAGTGTGGTCTTATTGTGTTTACTAAACTGTACAAGTAGTAAGACCGTTCAAGTTATCTGAGTCATATGCATGTGGTTTCTCATGTTGTTCTCAATGACTGGTCCAACAAGCATGTTGTGATTGTATTTTCTCATTAGTATAATTTATTTTAATTTTATAAAATCATTCAAACCTTTGTCTTTAAGTAAAACATAAGTCCGTAAAACAGCTTCAGATGACTGTTCCAAAATTAACCAAATTTTTCAATGAAATAATCTACATCTGTCATCAAATCATTGTCATACTTAGAATCAAAAACGAAAAAATAACCTGATTTATCAAGCCTATTTATGGTTCTATCATAGGACACCACTTTAATTTTAGGTGTCACTAATGTAAAATTTTCCTAAAACCAACAAACACAAGGAAAGTATTGCAACCACGAGTTGTGCGTGTAAGTCTTGAAATATTCCCAAGAATATTGTTATAGTTCTTTTGATATTATAAATAATCTCATCTAAATATCTGTAGGGTATGTCCGATAAGATGAGCAAACAGGTTGAGAACCAAATGTCTGAGCTGAACGCTAAAATTGAGGAACAACAGAGAGTGATCAGCGACCTGAACAACCAGAAGGCTAAGCTTCAGAATGAGGCTGCCGACCTGTCCCGCCAACTGGAGGAGGCTGAACACCAGATCGGACAACTTCAAAAGCAGAAACAACAAATCCAAAACCAATTGGATGATGCCAAACGTAATCTTGAGGACGAAACAAGAGTAAGTGTCATGAGAGAAAACTTGATTCAGTAATGTTAAAACGAGTTAAGATTAGCTTATCTTCCTTTTGTTATTTGCTATACTAATAGATATGTTTTAGCAGACGAGAAAATGCAATAACAAACCTTTTCTAAATTTAATATGAGGACATGTATTAATAAACATTTATCTCTTATTAAAGACAAATGCTAAATAGAACTTGTGAGGCACATTCAATACAATTGGTGGTCTTGTTATAGGCACGAAGCAAGGCCCAGAGTGAGATTCGCAACCTTAACGCTGATCTCGAGTCTCTCCGTGAACAACTTGAAGAGGAACAAGAAGGCAAATCTGATCTTCTACGTCAACTGTCCAAGGCTAACAGTGAAGTCCAGGTCTGGAGGACCAAGTTTGAGGGAGAGGGTACTGCCAGAGCTGAGGAGCTGGAGGAATCTAAGTAAGTTTACTTTTGAATGTTACTGCAGATCAAGGTCAATAATTATTATTCGAGAAAAGTTCTAGTTTTAAGTTGGTTATCAAATATAAAGATCTCGAAACGAAGTAAGGTTAGTTATCAATTTTAAATTTACTAATTGTTTATTGCTTTATGATTTCAGGCGCAAACTGCAGGCTCGTGTCAGTGAGATGGAACAAGCTGTTGAAGCTGCCAATTCTAAGGTCAGCAGCTTAGAGAAGGCCAAATCTCGTCTGCAGGGTGAGCTTGAGGATGCTTCCATCGATGTGGAGAGGGCCAATGCTAACGCCAATGCTCTTGAGAAGAAACAACGTGCTTTCGATAAGACGGTCTCGGAGTGGCAGTCCAAGGTCAGCGACTTGCAGAATGAACTGGAAAACGCACAGAAAGAAGCCCGCAGCTACTCCGCCGAACTCTTCAGAATGAAGGGTCAGTTCGATGAGTCTCACGACACCATTGAGGCTCTGAGGAGAGAGAACAAGAACCTGTCTGAGGAAATCCACGACCTCACTGAACAGCTTAGCGAGGGTGGTCGCAGCGTTCATGAGGTCGAGAAGGCTCGCAAACGTCTTGAGTTGGAGAAAGAAGAACTTCAGTCCGCCTTGGAGGAGGCTGAAGCTGCTCTGGAACAAGAAGAAGCCAAGGTGATGAGATCTCAGCTCGAAATCTCCCAGATCCGCTCTGACATCGACAGAAGGATCCAGGAGAAAGAAGAGGAGTTCGAAAACACACGGTAAACAAATTCAATATCCCTCTGCCTAACATTTCAATGAGTATCATTGCTGTTAATTGTTTTAATGTGCTATAAGTTGGCTCAGCGTTGCGTCTTTTGTCCACCGGTTACAAGTAAGTTCATCAAACAATGTAAACATTCCTTAGTTGAATTTATCAATGCTGTACGATTTCCTATTTCAGTCGTAATCACCAGCGTGCTCTCGAGTCTATGCAGGCCAGTCTGGAAGCAGAGACTAAGGGTAAGGCTGATTCTATGAAGGTCAAGAAGAAGTTGGAACAGGACATCAACGAGCTGGAAATTGCTTTGGACGCCGCCAACAGAGGCAGAGCCGAGATGGATAAGAACATCAAGAAATTCCAGCAACAATGCAGGGTATGTTTTATTCTTACACTTCAAAATAACATTGGATTGTATCATTACTGCAACATTTCTTATTATAAAAACAAACGATGGGAATTAAACGAAAACATTTGACATGACCAATTATATCCACAACTGGGCAGAATGGCATCGCTTCTGATGATGCTGAAATCATGTAAGATTAACAGCAGTCTATTGAATTTACACTTTCTAAAATTCCAGGAACAACAATCTCAAATTGAAGACGAACAACGCCAGCGTGACGATGCCCGTGAACAATACAACATGGCTGAGAGACGTTGTAACATGATTGCTGGTGAGATCGAGGAGCTCAGAACTCAACTAGAGTCCGCTGATAGAGCCCGCAAAGGAGCCGAGATGGAATCGTCTGAAGCCAATGATAGAGTTAACGAACTGCAGGCCCAGGTCACCTCTCTGTCTGGCCAGAAGAGGAAGCTTGAGGGAGATGTTACTGCCATGCAGGTAAGTGTCAACAAGTTTTAAAGCAATCACTGGAAAATGATTTGATTAAACATCCTTTGCCTTTCAGCTAAAAACGGTTTGATTGATTGTTATTTTAATGAAATTTCATACAAAGCATATAGAAATGTGGAAGTTTTGTGTATCTTTGGTTATAAAAGGAGGAAGATATTGACAAACAGTCGATATAAACTCTTCAGGCACATTATGTGACGCGGAAATAATCACCACCACTTGATCTTTTCAGTCTGATCTTGATGAATTATCTACCGAAGCTAGAAACGCTGATGATCGCTCTAAGAAAGCCATGGCTGATGCTGCTCGTCTTGCTGACGAACTTCGCCAGGAACAAGACCATGCTCTTTCAATTGAAAAGATGCGCAAAGGTCTGGAACAACAGGTCAAGGAACTGCAGATCAGGTTAGACGAGGCCGAGGCACAGGCTCTGAAGGGAGGCGCCAAGATCATTTCCAAACTGGAACAGAGGGTAAGTCGAACAACAAGAAATCGAATTAAGATAACTGGAATCTTGTAACCTAGCTTTACTGCTTTTATTAGTTCAATATATGCTAATTTTACAGGAAAAGTATTTATAAGGCGCTTAGCAAGCGTTGTTGACAATTAAAAAAAAAGTTAAAAATATTTTTCACTGTAATAACGTTCTCATTTCACAAAATGTTTGTATGAAGCAACTCTTGAAAGTTTTTACCATATGGCGACTCAGATGTACATCATACTTTCTGCAGGTCCGTGAATTGGAGTCTGAATTGGACTCTGAACAGCGTCGCCATGGTGAAGCCCAGAAGAACATGCGTAAGGCCGACCGTCGTCTTAAGGAACTCGCCTTCCAAGCTGATGAAGATAGAAAGAACCAAGAGCGTACACAAGACCTCATTGACAAACTCCAACAGAAAATCAAGACATACAAACGCCAAGTCGAAGAAGCTGTAAGTGCATTTGGTTGGTCTAAATATTTGTGTTAAAAGATGACGTTATTGTGTTTCCATGGAATAATGGCGAAAACAAAATTAAAAGTTTCCGTAAATTTGTCCCAGTAGTGGTGAATCTGGAGACTAGTTGATTAAATGAATCTCAACATAACATAACTTTTTTTGTATTCTTCGTTTTTACAGGAGGAAATTGCTGCCATTAACCTGGCCAAATTCCGTAAAGTACAACACGAACTGGAGGATGCCGAGGAACGTGCGGATCAAGCTGAGAGTTCTCTCATGAAACTTCGCGCCAAAAACCGTAGCTCTGTCTCCAGTGCTCGTATTTCAAGCGCCAGCCCCGCGGTACGTATTTAATATTTATTTATGGATATTTCTTAGTCCTACATTCCTGCCCAATATTGGATGCCATAGACACCCACGTAAAGTAATAATAAAAGTAGCACTAGCAATCCCGTTTCTCTGATTTTCTGAAGATTTTTTTTTCCTGGCATTACGTAGCCTACCACATCTGCCAGAAAACGTAGTCTTCAGTTATCATGGTTTAAACATGTTGCTAGCTACATTTTATTCAGAAACCTTCTGTGTTGTAAAATCTATACCAAATACCTTAGCTTAAAGTTTATTTTAAGGACGATGAAAATATTGAGTATTTACTGTTACATGTCAACAGTCTGTCGCACCACGGGCGGTGAGCCGTGATCGAGCCAGCTCCCAACAGGCTTCCTAGACCCGGAGGTAACAGGACGTGAACGTCCAGTGTTACTGCTGTGGTTCTGTAGTCCTCTATTGGATATCCTGCTTGCTTCCACTAGAATGTCTAGTCCTTGTCCTTTCTGTTAGCTTACTCTTCCACACAGTCCTGAGGGAATTGTGTGACACAAATCCCAGTTTCTTTGAACCCAATGTAGTGTTTAGAGACTTGTACTTGTTATTCCCAAGCTTTACATTGGTTAATTTGCGTCTTATTTTCCAGTTAGATAGCTGATTGTATTAGGCACAGTTATTTTGCCTCCAATTACATTTTCACATGCAATTTGTCAGTTATTTTAAGTCATAGATACACGTAGTTACCTGCACATATTAGACTTCAAATTCCTTTCTGGTCTGGACGATTTTTCTCCTATTCACCATTGCTTTCCTGTCCCGATTTCTAGCCCACCGGATATCAGACACGTGTAAGAGTATCGGAAACATACTCCGAAGTGACTGCCGATGAGTAGAATGTGTAAGTCGTCCCATAGCATGACTTCTAGAATGGCTTTTTACCCAACCGTTTTCATCCTTATATTAACACAAATATATTCAAATCTTGTTCTTTTCTAATAGTTTTGAAATCATTTCCCCCCGAGTCTTGCTTTGATCCACAACGACACGGAAAGACAAACTTGAAGACCAATTCTTGATCAATTATTATTGATCTTGCTTGCTATCCATGTTTTCAGGTCTTCGTGTTGTGTTTGTATTTTACAATTCTTATACTCGCCATATTACCTTAAAATCAAATATTTAACAGTTATGATAAGCTAATTAACCCAAAAACATTTAAATATAAAATGAATTGATAATCACGGACTTGTGTGCATAACGTGTATGTTTATTTAACCGAAAAATTCAAAGTTGCTGAACAATACTTGGACCCCAACATAAGTACAGAGTTTTCCACCATAACTATTAACGTGTTCATAAACCTATGTTACACTTAACGTTGTTTCTGCCAAGCTTTTAATATCATATGTAACGGAAATGACAAAAATATCAGCGTGTGTTTTGTTAAACAAAATTCCATGACCTTCTCTCCCATCATCATTATTTAACACAGACGTTATAACAACCCATTTAATTCCATCATAACCCAGCCAATTCTTCTGTACTTTACACGTTCATTTTATTCGTAATAAAAAGAGCTTTTGTTGCAAACAATTAATAACAAGGATGAATAAGTTTCAGCTTAATTTTGGGTATCATAAAGACAACGCTAATTGTAATCAATTCTTGTTAGTATACGACCACTAAAACACAAACCTCCATAGCCACAAACAAGTAGAACCGTTCTTGTAGATAATTTATCTAAATTATACCAAATGCAAGAACCGAAGACGTGTTAATTGAAAGCTAACTTTTTGTACTGGTCATCAAAATGAAATTTGACAACTTAATTAATTTTTCGCCTGTACATGTAACATATCTTAGGTGTGTTGTACTGTATTGAAGTTTATTAAATCTCTCTTTTTGATGCTTTGCGTTTCAGGAGCGATCGTTCCAACGCGCCGGGAGTTATCAGGCTTATACATATGGCTCAGGATCTGGCTTAAATTCTTCCTACCGCTCGTCCAATGGGGGAGACGAGGAATATTAACCTCAGTACTCGGGTGCTGTGACGTTTGTACTTCTAGCTTCTTAGCCTCCTATCCTCTTGTTTAGGAAATCCAAGATGGCAGACTCTTTCAGTGTTTACTGTTGTTTCTACACATGTTAATATACTGAAGAAAAAAATGAACATTTTCAAGGAATTGCTTCCCCCTGATTATGTTCTTTCATGATAATTTATTAAAGCATCGCAAATAATCGAGAGAAAAGTGTAACAATTTAATTTATTTATATTGATGATCGTTTTCGAGTGGTATGTGATTCATTGTTGATTATGACGTCATGGCAATAGGGAACCAATCAGAACAGCTTTCTCACTATAATTTTTTTTATCTGAGAAAGGAGGAAATATTGCCATAGAGTGGAGGCAAAACGCACGATTGTGTCTGCCGATGCAACTAATATAACTTATATGTGCCAAAATGAATATGGTTTTCGTCGTCATGTTACACATTGAGAGGCATAGGTTGTTACATTGTGAACTGTATTTTATTTGGGTATTCTTTATTTTACCGCCCCTTTTGGGTCTCCTGTTTTTATGTGTACCAGATAAAACCACGTAGCTGATCCCTCATTGGAGTGCACAATGGAAGCTTTCCCTATCATAGGAATGCTTCTTCTGAGCTAACAACTCCATACGCCATTTGTATGAAAGGCCAGTCAGGAATAAAAGAGCCGAGTCTATTCAACATGAATTCAAACCTGTCTTACGTGTTTTTCTCTGTCACAATAAGTAAAGTACATGTGTTTAACTGAGATGTTCACAACTACTGATAATTGTATATAGAGTTATTTGCCTATGTTGCGGTTAAATCGAGGGTAACAGATAGATGAATTTACCAGAGGTATTCCCGAATGCAATATAGCGAAGTCGTTTAGATGACACGAATAACATGCTTGTCTTGTTTTAGTCAACTGAACGGATTTCTTTGATTGGGGTTTTTCGCCACATTTGAATGTTACTTCTCTCCTATTTCGCCATGCAGGTCTGTAGTTTCTCTCGTCTTGGCTCGACACTGACCGGAAGTGATATCGTCTGAAGTATTAGATGTTGCATCTTTCTAATTGGGCAACGTTTCGTGTAGAGCATACTCCATTCCTGGACACTGGTTTCAAAACATGGAGCATGCGCTTTGAAGCGCTGCACAGTATAGCCAGATTCTGCGATTGCGAATCCGAAACAGGTGATTTGAGAAAGTCACCAGTTAACTGATTAAAATTACTAATTGGGGGATGTGAAGGCCTATAGTAGTTATATCTAACATGGCAAATTGGAACGCTTAACATCTGGTGAAAGCCCATAGAAGAAAATTTGAACCTCTAAAGTAATAGATGACCTTTAATAAGACAACTGGTGTTTGTAGCTTACCTCAATCATGCTCTTTAGCATACATTGGTAACAAAATGAGCATCAACTGCATGACCAACATGTCCTTGAAACAATCCAACTACACTTATACTGACAAAATACACAAGTAGTGTCATTCCGAAAAACGATAACCTCATTTTGACTCAATGTCAGCATTTATTAGGCCATCATAGAGAGAAAAAATGTTGACTATCTACTGATGATGGCACAATAGGGCTAACGCTGACAGACGTATATAACGATCAAAGAAAGCAGATGAAAAAAAAAAACTGTTTTTTTAAATGTAGCTTGAACGTGGACACAAGTCGCAATATTAAGGGTAGACTGGGTAAAAACATGACCATCTCGGATATGATAATGAAAATAACACCCAATATACTCTGGGTTATGGTAAAATACCAGTGTAAATAAAAATGCGACTTGGCGCCGACAGCTTGAGGTTCGAATAACGATTTGAAGGGTAGACTGAATAGGAAAGTGTGTATAAGAAATATGACCATCGTGAATTAAAATATGAAAATTACACCGCATGTACTTTGGGTTACGATTGTGAATTTAAAGGCGGTTGATCTACGTACCATTGTAAACAAGAATGTTTGTTTGTTTGATTGGGGTTTTACGCCGTACTCAAGGTTATTTCACTTATATGACGGCGTGCCAGCTCAATCGGTGAAGGGAACCACCTTTAACGATGCTGGCAACATGCAAGACAGGACAAAACCGTTACATAACATTAACAAAACAGGACACCACAACAAATCGGCATCCTGTGCCCCTTAGCTCCAACAGCACCATGCAAGGCCCAGGAGGCTACCACCCAGCCACCGCTAAACAAGAATGCAATAACGTGCCGACGACGGGCGCAGGTCTAGTAGCCTGCATGTCAACTGAAATGGCAGGCTGAATAGCAGAACTTGTATAAAATAAAACTATCACATATTGAAATTCGAAAATTACACCATAGGATATATCTGGATAATGATTTACCTACCAGTGTAAAAAAAAAATGCAATAAAGTGTCAAATGCGGAGGTTCGATCATTCAAGTATCAGTTTGAACAGCAGACTGAAAAAGCAGATTGCCATTAAAAGCATACAATTACCTAATCTTAAAATGACTCCATATATATACATGCTCTGGTTCATGTCAACAAAAATGAGATTTAGTGCCGACGGGCGGAATTGAGAATAGCAGGATGAATAACAGACTGCGTGTATAAATATAGCCATTATGTAATGAAACCTGAAATACACATCGTAAGAATTTGGGTAATGATCTACGTACCACTGTAAACTTACATTCGACAAGGGGCCAACCGACGGGGAATCGGGTATCAGTTCCAATATCAGACTCGATAGAACAATAAAGTCAATCATACTGGTTAAACGTGACCCACAAGCGATTTTCAATGGCGGTATCTAACCTTGTGGGTACTGACTGGCCATTTTGTCATCCTTTATCCCCAAAAAGTGTAATCAGCAAAACCTCGCTTGATTTCTCGTTATTTCGCTGTCATCACATAGGATAATAAAATACGCTCCTATCTTAAAGCTTTCTCCAGATTGAGAAGAATGCCAGTGAAGAGAATGATTGTATTCTGTATTTAAGAATGGCCGCTTAGCTTAGGGTTATGAATACACCAAAAAATCTTCCATTTTGTTCGCCGGAAGCCTATTTACCGCCGTATGCGCAATAAACGGATAAGCAAAACAGAGCGATTTCATATGCCTTTAGACGCACAAAGTTTAGTTAAATAAGTAAATTATATTCTGAATGTAAAACAAATGGAAACTTTGGAAGCTGCCTACATTGACAGACATACCCAAAAGATGTGAAAAAGTTCCTGCCAAAATGGCGATGATCGGATCACATCCAAGGTGATGTGCACAGTAGCATACTAAGGCTATACCTTCGAGTGCAACCACGTGGGATAAGAGCCAAGTCATCCTGTAATTAGCACGGTGTGATTCAGAATTGAAAAAAAAAAAACCCGTAAACGACTGTACGATTAACTGCTTATATGGACACATATGACACACAAAGTAGGCCTATAACCACGCGCGGCGTGAAGCTGTTTCCCGAAGTCGGCAACCATTGGCAATTTTTTACACAGACAAGATGGCCATTCAATACATTAAAGGTGAAGTCTTGACGTAGTAGAAGATTCGACTTTAAGTTTGCTGTTTAGTTTAATTAATGAATAATCCCTCTCAAAGCGCTAACCGCCAATCACGAATCGGATATTTCACACATTTTGGTTGAGCAACATCAATCAATCAGTGGTTAGAAAAACATATGGTTCAGAAACCACCATGGCATGTTCATTTTTTGTTGTTGCATTAACCCCCCCTATCCCCACCAAGGCAAAAAAAAAAAAAAACAACAAAAAACACACACACAAAATAATGGCGAAAGAACAGTCAAGCCGTGAATAAATGTAGGACCAAATCAATCAAAGAACAGAAGAGCGATGCTTAACAAGTGGAAGACCAGCCGCCAGAGAAAAAAAATACCGAGGTGTGCCAGAGAAGATGAACAAAAGGGTGATGCCTTTAATAATTGAAGTAAAAATACGAAAGGCGAAAATAAATACCAACCGGAATATAAACTCCTGTGCTAATTGCTTGTGGTGTATGAAGTTGCTTCACTGAACTGACAACGGTGATTGTTAATATTGAACTTAACCGTAATAGTTAGGCCTGTGGGATTACTGTCATTAACCGTTACGCAATATGCCGAATGCCGAGTTTTAACCATCGAATCGCCACATTTATTAGTGAGTTGTCAGGTATTTATCCAGCAACTGGAGGTTATTTCACTCATATGAAAGAAGTAGATGTATGATGGGAATCCAATTAAAAGCAGGTCCCCAACTTGGAAGGAAGGCATATATTTTGTCACAGACTACACAAATTGATGAATCCATCGTTATCTACTTAGAGTTAAAATAATATTGTCCCGTGTTCTTTTAAAGTTATTAAGTTCCCTCCTCAAACATGTGAAAATATACAACTTCATAAAAACATAATGGTGGACATAAAGGTGCTGGGATTTGGATGGAATGCAATGGAGGAAAGCACAACCCAGGCTTTAGGAAGATCCGTGAATTCATTGTTACGTTAATGTTTTCACAGAACATCTAAGTGTGAATGTCGTATAAAATATAGTGGCGGTAATATTGGTGCCAGAAATTTGGTGAAACGTTATACCACCTGTTGTATACAATATACATTTTAAGTTTGAAGGCAATGCAATTTCATTTATATTCTGGGTTGAAGAAAGCTACGTTTTATGTCTGAAGATAATTTGTTAATTTAAACGACTTCAAATGATTGTGTTCAGACCAGGGTGAAAATGACGTACACCATATTGGTTCCACGAATTTGGTAGAATACGGTACAATTTATCGTTTCAACTGGAGGAAGCTACATTAAAATGTTGAAGTTAATCAGTATATATATTGTGTTCAAAGTGGTGTTTAGAACATGTGTGTGGGCGGAATCCTTGACCATGCAATCAGTCAGCTTCGCAATGCAGCAAAGTCAATGATTTTAGCTGACAAAACGGAACTTTTTGGAGTAGGAAATTGCTTCTAAGTTGCACAGAAGGGGATTCCCCTTCAGCAATACTGCTGCCGTTCCTTTTATATAAAATACTGTAAAACATTATCTACAATGGTATCATTTTCTCCATAATTAGATAGTGTCCAAAGAAGGCAAACTAACAGAAGTTCGTTTCATCATTTTAATAATGCAATATATATAATTTTGTAGCATACAACATTTTTGTACATTGTACATCAATACAAAAGACATATTTCTGACTGAACATTCATATTTATATCCTCTTAAATAGGGCTGTACATAATATTTACATATATTATTTATATTTAAACGGAGCACTAAGTTTGTTTTAGTTGTATTTCACCAACAAAAGTGGTATTTGGCTTTCAGGGAATATTACTTTTGATTTTTGTAACTCCACATGAACTTTTCCTATGGTTTCAGACGGTGTCAGAAATGAAGCAGCTTTGAAATGAAACATATAGGTGTCTCGTTTGACATCTTGATCTAAACACATTTTCTCATAGAAATCTAAGATTTTATGTCCATCATTGACAAAAATAATAAATGAATATTGCGCAGTTCAATGGATACAAAATACAAACAAACTGGCATTGTGAAAGCAATAATTAAATCACCACCTATAATCATGTGATCTTTAAAACGAATACATTTTTGAACAATGTTTAAGATATTCACAAACTGATAGTTTAACAATAGAAGACTTGTGGATAAATAGACAAATGCCGACATACTTTTACATCGACCAATTAGATATACCGAATACATTAAACTGGTAGCTTACCGTTCCGGTTTAGTATTTATTAAATGACTAACTAATAGTTTTAATGATTGATTGATTGATTGTGGTTTAATACCATGCTCGCTTACACAACAGTAGGCAGCAACAAACACAACCAAACAAAGGGAAGTCACTCTAGGTGTTTGTTCTGTTGTAAAGATACTGTTCCTCTCGTTATAAATAGGACAGCTTGAATGTAAGCTTGTAACATACTACCCTTTACCAGAGGGCTAGTTATTACGAAATATCAGAACTTTAAAGTAACATACGCACTCAAAAGTTCTGAATTTTGCACTATCACAGAATCTCATGAAAAATTGATATTTTTCTCAAGAAGTACAAGTTAGAGACTTACCAATAATTCCAACATCAAATTTGTAGGTTGATGGAGAGTTTTATAATAACTAAAAAACTAAAACCTGGATTTTCTGTCAGAATATCATTATGTGGATGTGTCAATCAGTTGTCATAACTGAGCCACTCTAAGATGTACCGGCGCTAAGTCAAACGTTAATTAGTAGAAAAATACTCGTAGAAAACGGAGAATAAACTCCCATCCAGATGAACATTTTTGTCTGGTCAATAACCAAGAACATGTAGTTTATTTGCAGTCTACCCACAAAATATGCTGGTTTCTTGGTTCTTTGCTTGTAAAACTGTGTCAAGGTTGAATCCAAGTTTTTGGTTCTTCAGCCAGTTATAGAAAACGTTTTCTACATAAAGGCTGACTAACAATAATTTATTCCAAACATTTATTGGCTATTTCTAGACAAATAAAGTAGAAATTCTTTCACAAAAAAGCTGTCCAAACTTCTTTGTTTTATTACTGTTCAACACTGTACTTAAGTACATCATCTTTTGGAAATTGTTAGAGAATTTAAATATTTAGGTGTTATTTTCAGTAAAAGCGTAAGATTCGTAAAAACAATAAAACATTATATAAAGCAAGCAAATAATTTATTATTACTTTATTATAAAGCATTCCATTGTTTTCTCAAAAATGTTAGAAATAAACACTTAACAATAGAATGTATTTTGCAACTTTTTTTATCAAACTATAATTCCAATTTTGACATACTGTAGTGAAGTATGGGGCTTCGAAAACTGCCGTATTTTGGACTCTTTTCATTGTAAACTATTAAAACAAATTCTAAACCTTCGTTCGTCAACTCCAAGCTACATGGTGTTGGGAGAATTGGGTAGATTACCTGTAAGTTATACTATACAAATTCTGGACAAAATTACATAAATTTAGAAATAACAAAATTGCATATAACTTATATCAAATAGTGATTCAAGAATTTTCAATTTCGGAAAAAAAAAAAAAAAAATTCTTTGGTTAAAAAGAATAAAAATGATTTTGGACAGTACTGGTTTCAGCCATTTATTTTATGATAACTTTGAAAGCGACATATTTTTAAATTGTTTTAATGTTCGTATGAGCGATCAGTTTTTACAGTTGTGGATGAGTGATGTCAAATTTTTTTCTAAAGCAACATTTTATAAAGAAATTAAAACAGAATTTAAAACCAAACTTTACCTTCATCAATTGCCATTTGATGAGGCAAAATGGCTGTTAAAATTCCGAACATCTAACCACCACTTACCTGTAGAAACTGACCGATGGTCAAACACTCCCAGAAACCAGCGTATATGTAAACTGTGTAGTAACCACATTGGAGATGAGCATTGCTATCCTACTTATGTGAACACTTTAAAGAACACAGAACTTGTTTTTTACCTACGTTTTGCTATGTTAAACCCACTATGTTTAAAATACGCAATTTACTTCAAAGCAATAATTATGTAACACAACGAAAAC
>JAVFBZ010168786.1:0-14772 GCA_032466195.1 Katharina tunicata
GTAAGGTTTGAAGTGGCTAGCTCTTGAGGTCAAGCTGCTGTAAGGTTTGGATTGGTTTTCGAGCTCTTAAGGTCGTGTTCCCATAGTGTTTGGAGTGGTTATCGAGCTCTTGACGCCGTGGTTGGATTGGTTGAGCAGGATTTTGTGAACTTGCTAATATTAGCAAAATGCAAAAGGAAACGTATTGGTATTCACTGTTTGAACTGAACGAACCATTTAAGAACACAGAGTTTTTTGCGACCAGTAATGCCAAACCCTCTGAGCAATAGTCAACCAATGAATGATGTGGCCTTACTTATATGTATAAGCACTGTTCTTGAAAGCACTTGTCCTACCTCTGGTATACCGAATGCTAATAATGCTGTCTCTACTGATCCAACTCTTGAGAGAGCCGACCTAGTGACCCGTAAGTCACACGAATAACGAAGCCAGCAGTTCGATTGTGCCCAGCTAGTTTATGGAAATAACAGCGATAATTTCCGTGTTGTATCCGGTGCTATGCCTAAGAAACGAACTTACCCGCGTGATGTTAAGTCATGCCCATCTGTCGTGAATTTTTTGACACGCCTGGAACCTAACACTACTGGTATGGTTGACTCACCTGCACGTTATTGTTTTTTTAGTATCAGTGGTCAACTTCAAAACAGACTCTATGACGTCTACCAAGTTATAGTTGGCTACAATTATGTGGATAATGCCCAACTCACACACTGGTCAGCTCATTAAAATGTTTTACATCCACCAATAAGTCTACAAATCTGTGGTCATCAATGCCATCTATATGCTGTGTCTTAGATTCATGAATTCGTCCTCGTAGTGCAGACATTATTTGCACCTATCAAGAGACCGAGCAATACGCAGTTTACAAAGTGTGGCTAACATTACCTTGTATTGCGTCTCTTTCCTTGATTTCAGCCGTTGAAGCAACCTTAGGGATTTTGCCTTGTCCTTTAGCTTATCCGTCAAATGTAACAATCTTTTCTTATTGTATCGTTCTCTGGCTGCGGCAATTGTGGCACGACGGTCTCTCACACACTTCTTCACAGTACATGATCACTTATGATAGTCGTTATGTTCCAGAAGGCAAAGATTGTTGCATCGCAGCAGCTGATTGGCACCTAGGGAAGGTGGCAATTGATTTAATTTGACAGGATGCACTGAGGGGTGTTGCATGCAGGATTTGGGATGTCGCTTGTTCCATTATAGTCGCTGTGGATGGCTGCAGTCAGACGAACTGGCATATCCTTTTTTTTTTGACATTTGCTAGATAAACAGTCGTTCGATTGTTGACCTGTTGGCCTTCTCAAGTTGCCTTGATCCATGTTTTAAGTCATATTTCAATTAGGCAAACTTTAATTGCCCTTTTAAGACATTTCAGATTATATATATTCAAAGTTTATTAATCGAAAACTTTTCATCGTAGAAACTTGAAATGTTGGCGAGAAAACGGTGCCTCAACAAACTATGTTCATTCTTGATTTTTAAAATCGTTGTAAGCTAAAATTAAAGATAGGGAGGCATGGTTTTTCAGTTCAAAGCCTGTGCTAGTAAACAAATAAAGTTATATGGTGTTATAGATGCTTTTCGATTTATATACCCCATTTTCTTTATTTTGTGCTTAGAACGATCACATCAAAACTAGAAGTCTTTGCAACCTGATGAAACTGGATGAATGCCGACCTGATGAAAGTCTTGCAGAACACGTTTTAAAAAAACTTGAATGAACTTTGAAAATCTAAAGTTCTAGCTCACGTTCTGTTATTTGCAATGCAACAAATTTGAAGTTTGTACGATAAATAGTTTTAGAGAAATACACTTTTGAAATATAGAATCTTTCAAAATCTGAAATGCCAGACAAATGGAATTTCACTCACTAGGGAAAGAGCTACAAAACATATTTTATAAATAATCTAGAATTGTTTTTCTGAGCCTTCGGAGGTAACTATCTCCATCATCAGAGAAGTGGCAAATGCAAACAGAGTTGTAAATAGCCTTTGTAGGTGTGCCTTATAAAAAGTCCAAACAAGAAAAGCATGCGTCAGGTAACAAAGTATCCCAAGCACAATATGTTAACGAGAGAAACGATTCTAATAACAAAGAATCAGCTTAAAACAGAGAGGAGAAAAACAGGTTTCACATATAACGCATGCATGATTTCAGCAATAAAAAATGACAAGAGTTTAAGAGGCATATTAGATACAGTATGTATGATGTACTAGTAAAACGGACCATTGAGGGGAAAACGAGTAACGACAGCTACAATGTAGTTGTACGTTATGAATAGTATGATCGGAGGAGCTGAAATGAAGACTGATTTCGCCTATATATACATCTGAGAGGCACGTACATGTAATGGCGTATATGCATGTAATATTTGTGCTATAGGAACTGAATGATCCTTCCGCCTTAAGTTGTTTGCATTTGACCCATTAATTAAGGCTTCAAATTCTCCCCCCGAAGACGGTCGGGATGCATTTTTTCAATAAGAGAAAACTATACCCCACCCAGTCCCAGACCTGAAATTATATGGAAAACTCATCAATATAGTTAAGGAGATCAAGTTTTTGGAACTTGGTCTCGAATATGCTCCAAACGTAAAAGCTTACCCTGATAAACCTGGCTAAAACTATGCTGTTGACCCAGCATTCCTCCCTTTGAGTTTCGCGTTAGACCACATTTGTCAAATGCTGGAATCGTTTTGGATGATATTTCCACTATTTCATTTCCATCTTCTCCACGTTGGCTGTTTCCACGACCTATATTTCTTTGTGATCTTCGAGATCAAAATAAGTCGTAAATATGTCCGCTTCTTTTTCTGCAGAGGTTTTGTGAGATGGCTACAAGAACCATACTTCATCTACACCGATGAATCAAAGACTGAAGACAGGCTGGCAACTGCAGTAATCTGTTTACGGCCTCCCTCTGTCCCCCTTCAGTTTCGTCCATCTCCTACTTCCCTGACTCTAGAACTAATTTCTAAGTACTGTATAGCCTACAGTGATTCGCAGTCGTGCCTTTTAGTAATTTACAAATTTGAAGGTTAAACACCCTGCAATTTATGCAGATTCCTACTCAATGCAAAGATGTAGTAGCCAGTGGAGCAGAAATCCTGATGGACACATATTGGTTGACTGTGTGGACTTTGCTCCTATCTGGCAAAAATTATACATAGTCACCTCTTTTAGGACTTGTTTGACAACATTGGCAGCGATGTCGTCATCAATTACCTTAAGAGGATCGGCGTGTGTCACAAAATATAATTTTTACTTCAATCAAAATTTGTTAAAAACAAATGTATGGAGTACAATGCCGAAACCAAACTAGCAAGGTGGAGAAGCTGTACATAAAACTGAGAAAACTGAATGCTGATGTTTCCTTTCTGAAGACCTGTCTACTTTACAACTTGTCACCCAAGTTCGTACAATTCAAACTATATAGAGGTCATCATAGAAAACCCCCCAGAAATATCGCAGATATCAGAAAGAACTGCCCACTGAGGAACTACGCTCTAAACAGGCCATTAACACTACGAATAAACTGCATTCTGAAAGTTCATCTGTGCTCATCGCCAAGCGGTCGTGGATGAACTAACTGTTGTTAGAAGAGTATGCCATTGATCAGAAAACTAAGTAATACCAAGGAAATATTTTTGTATCGTTTAGAAAGTGATCGTTAACAGTATATTCGTTTTTTGGGATACTGAACAGATTCTAGTTCAGAAATTTTGCAGACTGAGACCCTTCCGGAAATCGAACCCACGACCCCCAGAGTTAGGCACCGAGTCGCCAGCAGTATCTGCCGGCCACCTTAACCACTCAGCCATCTGAATTTCTACAAAATAGAAGGCTAAATAGCTGGAGTAAAGATGGCGGACATTCACTACCCCTCTGATAGGTAGTGGACACAGCTCCCAAAGCTGATTACAATGACATATTTTGTGTCCTTTAGAAAGTAACCGTTAACAGTATTTTCGTTTTTTGTACAGTATTTTCCTTGCGATGGGTGCAAAATTTTCTGAACTAGAATCTATTCAGTATCAGAAAGTGTTATCCCAAAAAACGAAAATACTTTAAAGTAATACCAAGAAATATTTGAGAACACTCATGATCACAAACGTCTCGGTCTAGGTATAGACAGGACAAGCCATACTGTGCCTAACGCGGTGTTTAACCCCACCTTCCGCCCTTGTCCTTAGGATAGAAGAAATACAGATTCTCGGGAAATATCTCAAGTACAACATTCACCCACAATTTATCTAGGTCATAAACGTACAGACGGAATTTAAATCCCTATATCAGCATCTAATGCTTCACATACCAGAATGGGGTAAGAAATACAAAGTTAAATTTAAACTCATCTCCATATATGAACGTTTAATAAACAGTCTGTTCTAGTATAAACATAACAGCAGTCCCATAAGCTCAAAACTATTATGGTGTAGTATAACTGGACAAAGTTGATTATGTGAAAAAAACGGATACTATTCTGAATAATTCAACCACATTCAAAGTTATCAGTGAAAATAACACCTCTCGCAAGGAAAACACTGTACTCAATTGATTGTTTACCTAGAAAAATAACAATGATTATATAAGAAAAACGTAATGGGCCCACAATGATCAAGGACAGTTTCAGTTTTTAACATTGGGTAAACACAATTGACGGATTGGATTCCAAATTCCTTCACACCTTTGATGTCTTCAGCCTGTTTACCAATAGTCTAGTCGATGAACCTACTACAATTATCTTAGAGTCTAACCTAACAATAAATCTACTTTGTGTTCTCTAAGTACGAAACAACTCAAACGTGTTCTCACTTTGGCTGCAAGTAATGTGAGTTTTACATCTTAAGGAAGTTACTACGAGCAAATATGTGGTGTAGCCATGGGCTCGCCTTTCGCCTCTGTAATGGCGGACTATTTTATGAACATTTTTTATCATTCTTATGTGGAAAAGTGTAATACTGAATCATACCTGTTCACTAGAAGAAATATGTTGATGCTACATATTTGGCCTTCGAAAAAGAAACTTATGTTAAACCGTTCTTACACTATCTCAACCAATGTCACCCATCAATCAAGTTCACATGTGAAACAAAAAGTAATGGAACTATTTTTTTTAGATCTTTTGGCTAAGAAAAATTAACCCAGTAATAGAAACTACTGTATATAGAAAGCCAACCAAAAATGGACCAGCTTTATACCTTATCAACACAAACTCAACTTAATTCGCTCCCTTTATCAAGAGCTGGGAAAATCTGCAGCACCTACAACAATTTTGACAGTAAACTACACTTTATTAAAACAGCTGTTCAAAGGAATGAATAACCTAGTCATATCATAGACAGGACGATAAAACAACTTCTACACAAATATCTTAGCCCAGTAATATCAAACTCGCCCCGAATTGGCCCAGAGAAAAAACAAGTTTTCCTTAAACTTTTATACTTGGGTATAATTTCTGCCAAACTACTTAGTGAAACCAATTCCCATCAAAATACCATGTGTAAATATCAATATCACACAAGTAACCTAATGTACAACAGTCTGTTTTTGCACGTTTAAAGATAAAGAGGAGGAAGGTCTAAAAAGTATTGTGGTATGCAAAATCAAATGTGGTGAGTGTAAGGCTAGTTATATAGGAAAGACCTACATACCTATGAGTGATAGACTAGATGAACACAACATAACCAGTTAACAATACAAATGTCCAGCATGTGCGGACCACTGTCTGCAGACTGGTCACTCACCCTATAAGTTTTCCTATGAAATCCTTGACTTTGCAGACAACGACTTAAATTAAAGATAAAATAATCATTATACAATGCCAAACACAATCCTTCTCTGAACAACACGGCCTCCTCCACTCCTTTATACCTGTTAACGTTATCCTTTGTTTTTCTCTCTCTCTATTGTGTATTTTGTATATGTATAACTGACTTGTTTTCTTTAATATACATGAATTTCATGCAACGGCATGCTACATGCTTTTCCTGTTTTAATGTTCAAGTTGTAATGTGAACAGTTCTCAGTGTACCATGTATATATATGTAATGTAAGCTACACACTTTACATTTGCCATTCTGAAGATAGAGTCTACATCCGAAAGCTCAATATACATTTTCAATGTACAAAGTGTTCTTTGACGTTTTGTTTTTAACAGGTATTGTTAAACCACTCTATACATCCATACTAGGAACTATTTAATCAAAATTGTGACTGTTTTTTAAAGATTGCTCAGTTTTTAGCTTACAAAGCTATTATTTTTACCACTTGAAGTTTTTAAAATCTGAAACATTTAAGCATGTTTCAATGTCCATTTACATTTAATTAGCACTTATGTACCTGTTGTTTTGGTTGGTGTAGTAACGCCTTCACTATAGTTTAAAAACAACTGAAGTATGACATAAACACCCAATCAAACAAACAAACAAACTTAGCGCCTAAAACACCCCGAACATTTAAGTTTTAAGACAGTTTTTGACGTGTTATTTTATTCAACTTTACCATATATATCTACAGTTGTGGTTTCATAGATCTCTTTATCGTTGAAAACGTTGTATATTGACGGATGGGATGCAGCAGAGAATGGAAGCGGGTGGTGTAGTGTATGTTTTGGCCGGAGGTTCATATATTTTTATATTGAGTATCCAATGAGTTTTCATGCTTGAACATTAATAGTCAAGGCACGAAGCAAATCACCAGTTTATGTACATAATAATGACAGATACTAAACGCGCTTGGTAATACATGTTTGAACATTTGCCTTGTACAATTCTGAAGGAAGAAAACATCGATTCGATGATTCTCCAGAGCATACCATTGTACCAAACATGTTTTACGAGGAATTCCACCCAAAAATGAAAATCAGGTTTAATTAAGTAAAGATGTGTTCCATCAAGCAGATTTATTCCAGGCAATCAGATTGTCTGTTATCGATATAATGAACACACTGAGAATATAAATAAGAAAGAGTATCCGATGATGGTTTCCCAAATGGGTGAGATCTTTCCGGTCTGGAAGCCAAATCCCATTACTGGTAGTTCAAATTTATATCGGAAAGATTAATTTGGCTGAATTGATATGTAGAACAAAATCATCTAGGTCACAACAAATTCTACGTCTCGTTGTATTTTTCACGCATCAATTTTTGTGTGACTAGGACAGCAATTGACCAGGCACATGTTTAAAAATATAACTATTAACTGGTCGGAGGATCAGATTTCATCTGGCGTTTCATCTGTCTTCTGGCATGCTCTGACCATGAGCAGAATAACATAGAGTAAAGAAAACCAAACAAATGAAGCCAGAACATCCGCAGATCAGCTTCGAGTAATATTCAGAATCAGAGAAACTCGGTACAAGGACGTCATGTTGGTAAAGATAATATATTTCAAGTTATTATCTAAAACCAACATGACTTTCTCTTCGGAGTTTGTCTTATTCAATAGTATAAACTGATTGATATTTAAGTTTGTGTATTCATATAAAAAATACAATCCATTTCTAAATAAGAAAGTAAGAATATATAAACAATGTGATTGTTATCAACGTAATATTAAACACGTAAAGACAGGTTTTTACAACTCTTAAATGCCAACGCCACTATATATTAGAGCCTCTTTGAAGAACGCGAATTGCGCGAGCAAAGACGTTATCTCATCGACTTAAGAAAGAATACTTCAAAACTATGTCTGGTACTTTACATTTTGTATATGTAATAAGGTATAGCAGTATCAAATAGTCTGATGGTGTTGACTTTTTTCATTTTCTTTGAAGATACATATGTAGCCAATTATTAAAAGCCCTTCAAGAATAGATGATTTCTTGCTTCTCTTCGAAACAAACAAAGAAGCTGGGAAGATCTCGGTGCAGTTTTTGCTCGACACATCGGTAACACAGACTCGTGATATTAGTGAAAAATCCTCAGCACGTTAAACGCAAATCTAATACATCAATAAATCTTGACCTCAATGTTTTTAAGCTAATCGGAGAACAAATCATTTTAATTATTTACATTGTAGTTCTCTGATCATGCACCTTGAATCTCAAACGTTTTAGTCAGGAAATTCTCAGATATTTTAAAGACTTTCAAAACAGCATGGTCAGCAAATTCATCATGGAGTGGAGAAACTTTCTGAATCTAAGTCATATTTGTTAATCTTTGTTACGGAGTTGATTTATTCCAGCCCATAAATGTAATGAACTCATCGACATTTAAGAATAAGAAAAGACTGACTGATAATGGTTCTCACAATACTACTGGCGCCTGTCCGGTTGCGTTGGGAAAAGGTGTGATTGTGTTATACAAAATAACGGACGACCGAACAAGAATTATTTTGAGTACCATAGACTTCCATGTTCGGAGTTTCTCTTATTCTATGTTACTCAAAACTGGAATTGTGTTCAATGTTATAGTCTATAATACTATTATATAAAGGCCATGGAGTTTATATTAAACCCATAACACTATTCGCCAAAGGTTGCTTTGATGACATTTATTATATTCAAATTCTATAAAAGTATCCCGGGGGAAATAGTGATGTTAATTGTATGATATTTTACTATCATCGCCTTCAAGTAACTCGTTATTTTGCCAATCAAAGTAGCGATTTGGTGGTTGTTCTAGGGCAGTAGATCTGTGTTAATGATCGTATTAAAGCTAAGAATGTAATGTATTAACTTAGTTGTTTTATGAGTGGGATTAGTTCAAATTATCATAGAGAATGGTGAAATAATCACCAATTGTTTTATATGGGATTCAAAACCTAAGTTAAAAAAGAATAACCTACATGTAGTATTAAATCTAATTTAAAGCCAAATCTGGGTCACACTTTGATGTACCAACATTGTTGGCCCAAGTCAACTGTTATTAGCCGCTTCTTACACGCTTCAACATGTTGATTCGTTACATACAAGGTCATTCACCGTAGTGGGATTCAAGGCTTTGTTCATACATATTAGAAAACAAGTCCGCACTGCGAGACATACCCTGTGGCCTACAGCAAATACGAATCATGTGGCTGCAGGCTTTGAAGCATGTATTATTAAAATATGCCTCAAAGCCTTGACATTTTGTGCTGTGTGCATTTATAAACTCGCTTTTTAAGAAAACCATGGTAAAATTAAAAATTCTGGCTCCGTTATGACTTGCGTAGTACAGGTATATATTGCCCAATCTTCCGAACAAAATCCTAAAATTATTGAGAAATAGTCCATTTAATTAGTGTTACATCAACAACAACAAGAACAACAAGAACAAGAGCAAGAACAACAACAAAAACACCAACAAGAGAGTGAGTAAGATCTAGACCCCGTTCACCACGGGGTAAAAATGGACCCGTTTAAGTTACATACGCAACCAAAAAGTATGTATTTTGTGTCATTATACGAGTGTACGAGCTTCAAAATGGTCATAAAAATCCGAACACCCTTTGAAAAACGTCCATAACTAATAATCTCTATAAATCAATTTCTAGCTTGAAGTGTATCTCCCAGTGGATGAAGTCGTTGACAAAATTTCCACCCAAACCTAGCTCTATAGAGATCTGCTGCTTACAAAACTTTAAATTTGAAAGTTCGCAAAGTTTTGAACGATCCTGTCAACAACCAGTCTTAAGTCGGAATGGATACTGTAGCTGCTGCGCTTTCTTAAAATCAGAGTAGGGACAGGCAGTAGTATTGCGAATCATTGAACTCCGGCAGTAATTGTTGTTCGTAACAATGTAATATGTGAAGTTTAATTCCGATGATCTTGTTTAATTCTTAATGACTTATATTCCTTACGATCTCATTTCCAAATTGCATGAGATGTTATCCGATTACTTATCAACTGGCGTCTCCGAAAACACTCCTTCACTAATTGCCAATGTATATATACTGACAAGTTTGAAACATTCTCAAATCACAGAGACTTTATTTTACCAAGTCAGAAGTGACTTTGTTTATAGTCGACCGCTCTAAAATGATCAGTTAATGGGAAACCAGAACGATTTTAAATGCGGAATGTTATTTCCTGACGCTTTGTTTAAGATCTGTCTTTGGAATACAAATGGAACGCAGATAGTCTTTCATGTCGTCTTCCTCTCCTCTTTACTTAAACCAAGACATGGATCATCGATTGCCACTTTCAGTTGGAGTGATTAGACTAAAAGACTACCAAACATTCCGGGATAAATATAGACCAGTCACTCCTTTAAATGAACCATGCTGTCAAATCTTTTCCACCAGTACTACTGTGTTGGAGATTGTTAATGTAAAAATACATCCAAAATGGTCACATTCGTTCAAGGCCTTTTACTTTGTGAAAACCTAAGCAAATCACAGGGTTTCAAGAAATCGGTTGCTCCTACCTAACCCTGATGATAACATTTATAAGGTGTACTATTCGAAATCTAGAGTGATGTCATTGGGTTTTACAAATAAGGTAAACATTGCTGGGCTATAGCTCACATGTACAAGTAAATACGTCTTGTTCACATTTGTAACTTTCTCCAGAAGACGAAATTGCACCGTCCATATTTTACTGCACGTCCGACTGAAATAAATAATGAAATGCTTCTTACGAGTTACAACTTAACGGATTAAAAGTTTTAATAATACTGAATTCAGGTTAAGGAAACTCGTTACGCGTGCACTCACTGCTTAGCAATTTTAACGAGAATGTTATGGTATGCCCTTTAAGTACATCTGAGTACACTTTCCATTCGAGGAGACGTAAGTGAAATATCTATACTGTACGTCTTGCAGGGAACGACATTGCGTCTAGCAACATCAATGTGTGTTAAAGTCTAAAATCGTGACTATTACCTTACTCAGTCTTGATGAACAGGGCCAGTAATACTAAAGATACGTCACTGTACCGGAATAGGTTCGATTCCCCCTATGGACCGTATAAGGGATGTTTTTCGGTGGCCTTTGTAATGGTATGTATTTAAAATATTTTTTGTGTCTTTGAGAAAGTAACCGTTACCATAATTTTCGTTTTTTGGGATAACATTCTCTGATACTGAACAGACTCTAGTTTAGACAATTTTGCAGGCGGAGACCCTTGCGGGAATCGAACCCATGACCCTCAGAGTCAGGCACCGACTCGCCAGCAGTAAATGCCGACCACCTAGACCACTCAGTGATCCGGCCTTCTCCACAGCTGATGGAGTAATGTTATTAAATATTTGTCTCAAGTAAGGAGGTTTCATTTTGTTTTTAGCAAATGTTGATGTACTGGTGTTTCTCCACGTGCTTTTAAACTGTCAAATGATGTCCCTATCTTTTAGAATAGAAACATTAGATCTTGATAGAAATTACAGACGAAATTCTCTTTTACCTTTATTTACAAACGATTTCAAGACGTCGTACAATCGCAATTGCGTGCCTATCTGCAACCATATATATATCTCCGCACAAGCATGGTTTTGTAAAAGGTCGATCAACAGTGACAAACTTCGATTCTCTTGCCAATTCCCTCGATAAAAAAAATAGGTTGACGCCATTTACGTTGACTCTCAAAAAGCTTTTGACTCTGTAAACTATGCTTTATTGATCCACAAACTTCAATCAGAGGGCGTGTGAGGATCTTACCTTTTTGATAGACATCACAATGTCATTATCTCTTGATGTAGGCGTACGTCATCACCACTCCCTGTGTCTTGGGACCTCTGCTGTTTTTATTACTCGCTAACGAAATAATTGACCAATGGAAACCATGATAGCCGCGTGTTCGTGGGTCAATTATCTCGGACCCCGACATAAAAAGAAAAAAACATGTTGATGCCCCTTCCACGACTCCGTATATCTGTGTTACTGTCCGTATGTCTGTGTTACTGTCATGCTTTTCATTAACTCCCAGAGTTTAAACAAACAGATTGTGAGTAAAACATGCCCATCTTTCGGACGACCCTTATATTTTCTTTGTTGAATGGCCTGACTCAATTCTTTAAGAAGTTCAAAGAGATCAAACAGACCAAGTTCATGTTCGACTGACAGAATAAATATTTAATTAACGTTCACTTGTTAACTTAATATCTAAGATATTGCAGCCTATTTTTTGTATCAACAAGTCTAAACTGAAGAAGTAAATATACACCCGAAACGTGTGTCTTTTCTTTCACCTCCTATTTTGTTCTTGTTTTATATTTTTTGTTTCTTGGTGGTATATTTTTAATATAAATCTAACGAAAGAAAATGTTGCTTGCCTCGTTTTATATATATTATGTTTTTCAACGTTTATTTAAGGATTGAGTGTTTAGTGTTTAAGTTAATTGGAGTATGAACGAACAAACCGAGGTGCAAACTGCATGAATCCGCGTAGGGGTTTATTGAAAAATTTGCACCTCGGTATTTTCGTTCATACTTCAATAAACGTAAAAATAAATTGAAGTCAATCCTTATAATTAAATGAGAGCAACACATTTATTGATAATGACAGTATCTACGGTGGAATTAAAATCTTGACTTTTTTCAACAACAAATGTAAACAGCGCGCTCATGGATACATGTGTTAGGCTCACTGTTACCATGGCTGCAGAGGCTGAGCAACAGCTGATCTCTCGCACGTGAGTCACAGTGCATGGAAAAGTTTATGTGGCGGTTGATTTTACGTAACTCTAGTTATTTGAAGACAGAGTTAGAGAATGATGAATTGGAGATGAATTTAATGAGGTGAAACTACTGGAATTGAGCTGATGAGTTGATGGCACTTTGTTTAACATCAGGATGTGAAAAATATCGCTTCATTCCGCGCTGTGATAGGTAGGGGAGATGTGGAGATTGGCGACTGACGGTACACCCTTTTGCTGGGCTGTCTATCACTGTTCTATCGCGGACAGGATAGTAGGCCTACTGATGTGTATTGACAATCACATGCTGAACATTTTCGATTGTATAACTTCTGACAGAAATGTCTTTCCTGTGGACACTCATGTGCATTATGTGCCAAAATTCAAAGCCAGTATCGTTCATTGATTTGGAAGCGCGGCGCGAGGACGCCAATAAATTTTGTTTTGAAATATATTCCTACAAATCAAGGAAAACTTGATATATCTTTACACACTTCGTTGTGTGCGACAAGTGGTATTCCTCGGATAAACTAATATCATTTTACTGTGCCAAGATTAAAAACGTTTGTGGGAAGTGCATTCAAAACATAGCGCTCTCTCCGCTTTTCATCGGAAAGAAATCAAATAAGATTTAAGCAAGTTGAGTATGGATAAAGTCTTCACATGGAACGAAATCCCACCTCACACAATGTCTTAAAATGACAGGCTATGTCTCAGCATGAAGGTAAGCGCTCATTCTAATATTAATTTCTCTTGGTTGTTCAATTTTATTCAAGTAAATTCAGAATGAAGAGATTTTATTATGCAAGACCGTCTTCATTTTGATGTTTATAGCTGAAAGTAGTTCAGTCAAATGGGCGTAGTAAACACTTTTTTTCGGTTCATCGGAGTATGAACCGTAAACAACGTAATAATTGAACCAATCAAAACACTGGATTTCGCTTGAACACCAGGAAAAATTAATTATTGCTAGTTGCATAGACAGAACAGCGTGACAAAATAATCGTTATAACATTGATCCTATAAAATAACATCTGTGCAACAAGTTCGTATAGACACACTCGGGTTTTCTCGTCTAATGAAGCCAATTCATAACAGAAATGGTTATTGCCTTCAAGCCAACTGCTTTCTTTACGCTGCATTCATGTTAAAAACCACTTCATTTTAGTTCACATGCCATCAAATCTGCGATAGAATTATTCCTGATAAATGTGAACTACGGACAAAAAAAAAACTAACCAATATAACGCCAATTTATTTGATTCATTTGCTTTATTCACCAAAATTTAATTCAGATAAGTTCACAACGTTACGGGACAGTTAGCGGGAATAATGCTTGAAACGGACCTTGTTCAGTTCCCCATATCAATATTTTAACATGAAGACAAACATGATTAATGTATACGATCATATATTATTTATTTGTTTGTGCATTAAGCCAATATTCAATTTGATTTATTTTCTTCCAGGACCTTCCTCTTCTTTGAAGTTTTGTGCAAATTTCAATAAGTGCTAAAATCTTGTTGAAAAATGGATTCTTATTTACGGAAGATGCATAGAAATGTTTAGTGCACAAGACGAAATCTTATCTTTCGAGATTATTAGGAGAGGAAACCCGTCAATTCCAAGACAAAACTCCTGAACGATTAAAGCTTGTCGCTTAGCCTTTGGGATAAGTGAAGTATTCAATGAGGTGCCGACGTTGACAGGAACACTGTCTTGTGTGGCGTTAGAGACTAATGGAGGGAACAAAATGTAAGGTAAAACATCTGGGTCCGAACAAAGATAATTAGCGAGAAGACAGTGGTCGATAATCACGTAGATCTGCAGCTATATAACCAAGGAAATCTTGTTCAATTATATATTTAATTAGTGTTAAACGCCGTACTCAAAAACATTTCACTCGTTTGATGATGGTTGCATCATCACGAAATCGGTGACCGTTTGCAGGCTGCTGAAAAGGTGTTTCTTCTTAAAGGTTGAAGACAAAGCTATGCTGCAGTAGCTGGCTTGTAATGTCATTTGCGCGAGAGTAGTAATCATTGTTAAGAGCATATATCCACTGAACCGGCACATCCACGTATAAAACCTAATCAAATGATTATTGCATTTGCTTACCTTAGTATATTAAATATCGCATCACTTACGGTAGCAAGCGCTACCCTTAATGTATTTGTTGCGGGAAGGATTTTGCTGCATTACGGGCCTCAACACGC
>JAVFBZ010168797.1:0-15362 GCA_032466195.1 Katharina tunicata
CATTGCTGTGTGATCACAGTATAAAGAGCATTGCTGTGTGATCACAGTATGAAGAGCATTGCTCGAAGGACAGTTTGAAAGCCTCTGCAGAGGTCACCCATTTATGAGAAGGTTCGGTTGGTGGTTCAATTCGTAGTACGTGCATTTAAATTGTGAACATCCTAAGCTCTAAATATAGGCTTATTTGGCAAATGTAACTTTATAAATGGCAAGAAATAATAGAACAGATACGTCTTTAATTATTGCATCTGTCTGGCATTCTTCTGCGAATCTTCTTTTGATATTGTATACACTTTGTGCAACAAATCACTGCGTATTTTTGCCATTTTTAAATTCCTATTATTTCTATAATATTAATTTTGATATATAAATGTAGAGAAAGACAATTTAGCTTGCCTCCCCGGGACTCGAACTCCGTAATCTGGCTAGCAGGGCCAGTGCTCTAACCGACTGAGCTACAGTGGCTATAATATTCTTATCGGAGGGTACTTCATCTTCATAGGAACAAAATAATTGTATATAGAACATCGCGTGCATGGGGCCAATGTCAAGTTATTGCTCATTGATTGCAGGTGACTCCAGATGAACATTGCGTATTGGACACGCATCCTCATTGGAAGAACATTGTCATAGGGGCGGGGTTTTCAGGTGAGTTGACTTATCTATTGGTTATAAAATTGTTCAAAAAGCCTGTTCATTGGTTATGACACCCTTTCCAGTGTCCATCCTATATTCGGCTAAAGGCAGCCGTGCACAGGCATGTGATATATTTAAAATCCCTTTGGCTGCTCTACAACAAATACGATGCATTGATTGACGGACACGTATTTCAAAAGGTATACAACGCTGATTTCTATCATTTATTACCTTAAAGATTCGCACATACTCATGATACTTCTCTCTTGGTCCACAGGTCACGGATTTAAACTAGCCCCTGTCGTCGGAAAAGTCCTTTCAGAGTTGGCTTCAGGCAAGACACCGTCATATGACCTGTCACCATTTTCGATGAAGCGGTTCCAACATAAATCGAATTTGTGATCCAGATTCCGCCATTCCATACAACGATTGTCTATTAGGAATGATATCATTTTTTTATTCTTCAAAATGTCCTTTACGCAGTATTTCGAGTTTTTTTTTTTAACACTTATATTTGGAAGTTGAGGTAATTTGTGACATCAACTGAAGCCACAATTTCTTGTGTCCCGTGGCCTTTATGCCGAGAGACGTTTAGCTTAAATTTTAACTTCAAGGTATTCATAGCGATATTGGGAGACGTTACAGGAGCACTTGCCCTTTAAGCTTGTCTTCCATCTTATCTGACTTACACGCTTGGAGGAAAGGAGTTTAATTATATATCAAATATAATACACCGAATGCTTAATACAAATAATGGCCTAATGGCCACTAAAAGAATTGTTCAATTACATTACAAAAAATTAAATACTGTTTTTATAATTTTTGAAAGAAAATGTTTCTTCAAAGTTCAATTAAAATTGCAAATTATAGTTCATTATGTTTTATTTGTGATGTGTTTGTTTGATAAGAAATTGCATGATTGTTATATAGCTTCATGCTCCAGATTATTTCACTAAGGCCTATATGGCGGCCATGGTATATATATCCAACAGCAAACATTTATACTGACACGAGAAGAAAAAAAGCTAAATACGTTGTTATAGATAATATAGTGGCAGCTTGAGACATACTTCGTTTAGCCAGCCCGATATATTGCTTGCCATAGCTCTTGAATATTTCACATATCTTAATTATCTTGACATAGACATGGGGCCTGTGTTTCACGTGACGTGATTCTCTTGTTCTATTGGTCCTTTCGACCTAATGTTATGCTAAATAGTTCTATTTTATTTCTTCATTTTATTTGCTGTTACCTGCTCTATGTCGATTTTTATTGGCGCGGAATGCACTTGATGTCCTTTTGGATACGTTTATCTACAAGCGATACAAGTATTGCCTGCAGGGGGAAATATACCGCTGATGGGCAGGAAAAAAAAGGCCTGTCATTACACAAAAGCCGATAATCGGAAGGAATGGAAGGTACCAGAAATAAGCGAGGTTGAACAATGCAGCACTATATGACAAGCCATTCTTGTTGTTGTTGTAGTACTGTTTCCTCAAAAAAGTGCGCTGACGACTGAATCGTCTTAATTTTACTACCAACTACCGGCAGGGCCGATTCAGTTTGAGGGCAGAAAAAAAATTAGATAAAATCGTGAAGCAGTTCCATCTTATAAGCTATAAACTTACTCGCTACAAACAGCACAGAGCTGGATGAACAACAAGATGGCCAGTCAATACCTTCGAGAAAAAGACTCGATGGTAAGGAGGATGGTTTGACTCTCTATTTTAGAATGGTCTGTCTCGACATGTAAACCGGACGTTGGCGGTTTATTCAAAACTTCAGATATATTACACCCTCGAGCTGCCTATTCACAGGACTAGACATAGATCTCAATGATTGCTGTTTGTTGAGCAGAAATGCGTCCTTCGACAGAAATACATGCACAAAGAACACAATAACAAAAACATGACTTTGATGGATTTTCAACTTCTTGGTAGAAGTTGAAAATTCATCAAAGTCATGTTTTTTGTTATATGCCGCTTAAATATATTTAATTATTGTTATATATCAAGTAATCAAATGGCAAAAGACGAGCCAAAGTCGTTTGTTTGTTTGTTTGATTGGTGTTTAACTCGTTTGTGTTCAGAATGTGGAAGTAACCTTCATCCTACAGCTGTTCACCGTCATGCATTTAACAGCAACTTTCGATCAGCCAAATTCTCCTACAGAATACGGCTGGGAGCCTTCTAAAGGTAACTTATTTTCACAGTTAACACATATTTGTGGGAATGGCTTTATAGGTAAAATCTGAAAGGAAACAATTTTTATGTATATATTCCCCCAAAATGAACCAACAAATTGCCAAAAGTCTATTGTAGGTGATCAAAGCAAAGTGAGTTTAGTGAAATCTTACTTTTTCAACATAAGGTGTTCAATCTATAAGGCCATACCCTGTCTTACTCTATCACTGTCTGCCCCGGCCCAATACAAACGCCAATTGGATGCATCAAGAGAACCCAACGTTTAGAGGCCTAAAGAGCGTAACCAGATTCCGTGTAGCCGGAAAGAAATTCCAGAGCGGAAGTCGCAATGCTACCACCATCTTCATGATATACCAAAGCACATTCTCTGTTGGAAAATGCACCAATATCGATTCAGGGCGAACAAAATATCATAGAGGCTCACCGTGTAACGCATGAGCGCATGGTAGATGCAGAGTTCTGTACCGCTTTTATTCTTTATCCATATACAACAGAGTTCATGGGTCCATGGAAAGGCCTTTATGCCCAATACCTACCCCTTGCTTGGGTAAACAAGGCCCAAGACAGAAGTGTGTTTTGGCAAGTATAATATGCTAGAAGCTGTATGCATTTACAAAATACACCTGTTTCCAAGTGAACGCCCGGCCATCTTCCCAAATAACATTTCAACTTGTCCAAATGAGTTAAAAAATAAACGAGTTCCTATGTTTTTTCGTTGGGTATATTTATCGTAAGTGTCTTCAGTCTTTGGTACTACACCAGATAACAAACCTGGCACGGCCATCGAAGATAAACAGTTCGTCGATAGCAAAGATAAAGATCTCCGATCAATTGGATTGCAGGAATTTTTTTCTGGCTGAGAAGATCGTTAAATGTTTTTTGTCAGGCTTCTTTCTGGGTTTCCTCCAAAAAGTCGTGGTATATATAAAATACCCGTGGGTACGACGTTTTAACATCAAGCCTGTCTTCTATATATGCTGCAGTTTTACTTTAAGTCGACATATACTTAAATTACCCTACTTGTCCTCGTTTCGAAAGTCTCTAGCAACTATATTGGAAATGGTCAGCCCTCTTATGTTAAATTTGAATTATGGCAGGATTATCTGATTGGCACTTTTTTTTATTTCAACATAACTGTTTTAATTTGTGAAGAAACTTTTAAAATTAGGCAATCAACATTTGTTTAAAAACCCTAGTTCTGTGTGCGTAAGCGGTCCTATATAGCTGTAATTCGCCCGACGACGACGGCATAATTTAAGGCAATTTACCGAATATCACTACATAAAATCGTCCTTCTTTATGACCAAGCCCGTTATATAGGCTACACTGGCGAAGGTTTTAATCAAATGGTATTTGGGTTTAAATATTTGAAGATAAAAATGGTGTGGAGAGCTACACCGAAATCGACACAATCATTACAGCATTAGGGGCCCCGCTAGACTAACCTACACTGGAGTTTCCCAGATGAAGCTTTCGAACTTTCCAAGACAGAATAAGTGTCTCCCCGAGTGTCTTGTCACGAGAGGTTGAGAGTTATCTCCCCTTATAAAACTTAGCAAACTTTGTAGGAATAATAAAATAACACCAATAACAAAAACAAAACATTAATTTAACCACAGTTAAATATACACTTAGATAAAATTGTAATGATTAGGTCCTACATTTGATCTATGGTCTAATCATCTACAAGGGAGAACAAAATATTCAAGTATATGCATTCATACAATACATTTTTGGACGGATTAAAGTATATTTTAGCTTAATTCAATCTACTGTTATTATACTTTCGCACCCCTGTTTTATTTTTTCCCCATAACATTAAATATTATATAAGTAATATTCACCACTATCATTCGTGTAAATTGTTGGTTATTGAACTTGGCAATTTCAATTTAGTAGATATAAACTGAATAACGTTGTATGCATGCTAGATGTCCCTTACAGGGTATCCAAATTCCAAAACATATAAGAGCCAAGCGCAGGCCAATATAAGGACAATTCAGATTTCTATACGTTCGTGAAACTTATTTGTGTCGTGTACTAAATAAAACTCGTTTAGTTTGTGGGTATCTTTCTGGTACATGTAGCATCTAGACAGGTACCATCTACATAACTCTCTTCTGTGTCACATAACTCATAAAGTTGTCATTAGCCCTATAGATGAATTAATTTCTTAGTCTAAATGATACTCTTCTTTTCGTTATTATTTAAAAGATATTACCTTTTCTCGAGATGCGCGTAGGTTATCCAATAACAACTCGAGATTAAGAGATCTATCCAGAAACTTGTTACTGAGAATTTATCTAGAAAATGAGATGATGTATGGATTGTGCCAGTGTGATTACTCTTTACCAAATATATATTGCTTAAGATCGATATGCTGACTGGAATCCAAAACTTGTATGGGGTACAAGGAAGAGGACTTAACAGTTCAGCCCTCAAATAACCAACCAACCAAGCCACAGTGCGCTGCCTTTTTTTTTCTTTTTCTTTCGTATATTATTTTATCATATAGGTAATATAGAGGTTAAACAACGAGAGCCCGTGTATCACGATGAATATATCACTCGAGTCTGTTCATTTAGCAAAATGCGGCTCGTGTTTTTTTTTCAAAGACGAGAGTTGTAGGCCTACTCATCGTATAATACATGGGCTCGAGTAGATGAATCTATTCCTCACACTTAACATTTCTCGAACATTTTAGAAGATTCATCATGAATCTTCTAAAATGTATTCATGTGAAAATCTATACATTTTGGTGTGATAGGTATACACATTGTTGTGGAAGTTCAACCGAACACGTCAAAAGAGGACATTTATTTCCGTTTATTTAACAAACCATCATTAGAAATAAACCAAGTCCACTCGAATTTATGTTACTATACGTTACTATGTGAAACTGACACTAATGAAAATAATAAAAACTGACAAATGAAAAACGAGCTTTCTTGACGCCCAATGAATATATCGACATGTAAGTTCGTTTTAATTGAGCCCTTTTCTTATGGGACCTCATATATTGTTTTTGTGATCTGGGATTTACGCCGTACACTAGTGAGAAATAAAACGACAAAAACAACTTTGTACATATTGGAACGTATGTATTACAAACTTTTCGGGAAAGGCTATCCCCATCATCAGGTATAGTGGCAGCTGCAAAGAGTATAACTACATGAAGGTTTATATATACAGGGAAAACAATTGAAACAAAACATCACCTGATCAAGAACGGTACCTCGTACATTTTCAGACATTTAACCTGACTCAGTAACATATACTCTGTTAAAAAAGAAACGCATAGGCGAAATATTAATAGGTGTAGGCATTGAGTGAAATATAGTATAAATAGTATTTATCATGAAAACCGTAATCTCGGTAGCCACTGGAAAAACTTCCCTTGTATTACCTTAGGTCGCTAGGCGGACAATAATCCACAACTTTTTATACATAACATTGAAGGGAACTCAACAGCCCAACCCTCAACCAACTGAACTCAGCGCGGTATTTTCTTCTGCTTTTTTTTTTCGTATATTTTAGTGTGGTTAAAGGTACTATACCGCAGAATTTCGGTATGAAGCTTTACCATAGTTTCGTGAAATTCAAACATTTTTCTATTCATAAAACTGATTTACACTAGTATTCACGGAGTTACCCGAATCACGAAACCGCATCCGTCCGTATAAGGCAGGGCTCATTAACCTTCGTGCATACATTAGACATCGTAATGCGGGTCGCATTATAGATTTTACAATCTTTATTATTATTTTAATACGGTATATCGCACATTCTCGAGGTTGATATTTACTGAAAGCGTATATGTTGGACCATACCAGGAAAATATACCCGGTTTAATTCGTTTCAGTCGATTTTTTGTCGAAATTCTGCGGTATAGTACCTTTAACCGACGAGAGCCCGTGTATTACCATAAATATCTCCCAAGTCCGTTAATTTTTTGAAAATCCGGCTCAAGTTTCTTTTAAATCGAAAGGCTAGCGTGGTATTTATCGGAATACATGGGCTCGTTTATTAATCTTTTTCACACACTATACATTTTTGGCTCTTTTTAGATGATTTCTATGTGAAAAAAAGCTGTATGTGTGTTATGATTAGTATGGATACACATTGTTATGGACATTACAATGGCAACGTCATAGAAGGACGTTAATTTCAGCTTATTTAACAAACCATCCCCAGGAACGAACTCATTGTTATTGTTATAAGTTACTGTGTGAAACTCCTCAGTCAAAAACAAACTTTCCTGCAAGTTTGACCAGGAAAACTTAGGTCGCCACTACTATCTGATGATGGGAGACCAATTTTTTTTTTTTTGTCATATTTTTGACCACATATCTTAGACCAAGTTTTTATTGGTCGAATAGGGGCGACTAAAGAATGATTGGTCATGGCAAACAGGTTTAGCTAAGCAGTATGACATCCAGTGAAAATAATGGGTTTTACGTTGTACAGTTTCATACATTATCATTTATTCATCAGCATATACCAATATTATTCCTATATAGATAACCTTTATAATGAAATATCACCATCTGTGTTATTCGATCGACCAATTTCCGTGTCCTGTATAACAGTAAAAATAAAATGGGTGATAATGTCTCCCCTTGATATCGGCATTGTGTGAAACACGATTCTACAGAAAAATGTACGGCTTCAAGTAGCAGTTAACATCTTCCTCTAATAACACGTCTTAGCCAATTTAATCAACCACTCGATCCTACAATCTGAATCAAATGTAGGCCTACTTTAAAAATCAATTAGACCTATGCTACAAACCAGCTATTTCATTACCTTCACATAAATAACTCGAAATTATATTATTGAGACTAAATATGGAATCCGTTGACAGTCCCTTCCCTGATGTCTAACTGAATTTCAGATAATTTACCCATCACACAGTAACCGCAGTGAGGCAAATGATTGCATTGTAAAACATGTTTGGTGTACTTTATAATTAGAGGTAAAATGTAATTGCATAGACCACATAAATAGTGTCGTGAATCTATATTTATTATATTTACGGTATCTTGTAAACTAAACAAAAGCAAGCATTTAAGAAAAACAAACAAACTGAGGGATAAATGAATGGAGAAAATGATATAACACAGGTTGCCAAAATTATTGCTCTGAAATCTCATTTGAGAAAATTGTTTAAACTTTCATTTAAAATTGAGACTAAAACTAGGGTTTATAAATTATACATGTACACATAATTTCGTATAAAAGTTTAAAAAAAAAACGTGTCCACTGTACACATGATAAAGAAAGAAAAAAACGGGTTATACTCGCAAATAGGCCTAAACGTTATCCATCCTATACATTTGATCCAAACAATAAATTTGCTTGAAATTAAAATTGGACTGTAGATGTATTAGAAAAGCCTTATTCATTATCGGACGATAAAAACTGGTCTTTATAGCTCGAGGGCCAATATGCACAGTACAAAGCACCGGGTTTTTGTTTTAAGTTCGGTCGTCTTTATTCGAAGGATCTAGATATAGATCTTCAATGAGACTTGCGCATCAACTTCACAAACATTCATTCATTAGCTACAGGTTAAATAGGACAGTGCCTGTAGGTCTGTATGCCCGGATATTGCTGTCTTTTACAGATGGATAGTAACTAACTTTGATACATATTTTATCTACAAGTGTGCATATTCTATGATTTATGTCAATTATGAGATAATCTAAAGGCCGAAAATATAATTTCTCCGCAAGGAAAATATTTTGACAGGTGCTCGTAGCTCTCTAGTGTACGGAGGTACCAAATGCCTACCGCCATTTCTGCCGATGCGATTATGTCGCAATGTGAAACTGAGCAGGGTAAGTTTTTATACTTTTTGAAGACTTTGAAAATTTTGAAACAAAGTGAAAAGTTGTGAGATATGTTCATAGATTCTTGCTTTATTCATAGGAACTGGGTCAAAATGTCCAGCTTGCTCGAAAGAAGTCTCGGACGACCATTATATCCAAGCCCTGAACGCCAACTGGCATTCCAAATGTTTCAAGTAAGTCGTAAATAATATTTTGACATTTGTGTGCACACTTTATTTTTCAGGATAATTATTATTTATTGATGTTCATTTTGTTCACACGTAAAAAGTTGATGAAAGCAGTATACTGTTATTTTGTTTTTGTTTTTTTAAGTTTAAAAATAGACTGAATTTTGAAATTTCTGTAGATCCGTTTTATTTTCTTTATTTTGTGACACATACTCTCTTATCTCAAACATAAAGTTGTTTAGAACATTTTGTTGGGTTAGTGCCGTAAAAAAATGGAATCCACAACTGCCAAAATCGGCGTTACATCACAAGCAATAAATGTTGACAACCCAAACAAATGTATTTGATCAGTGAGGACTATAAGGTTTGAACATAGAGGGCCATGCATTTCTTGCCTGTATTATAAATTTTGTTTGCAAATTTGAATTATTGGAAATATTAGCATAAGGAAGTTTAATTAATTTGATATTCTAGGAGAATCATAGTTACTCATTAAGAGTCACAGGAAGACTATTAATGACCATTATAATTTATATATCGAGTAAGAGATTGTGCATGAGCACTTTTGTTGCATGTAGTTCTCAAGGGCAGTATGTTTTGAGGTTATTTGTGTCATCATTTTCACTTGATTTTCAACACAGCTTAACGCTTAATATTATTGAATCTTTTTGCCTTTGTAATACACTGCCGTCGGTCTAATTGTAGAATTGGTCCATCACCTGTAAATAGCGTTTAAACAGTTTAGGTTAGGTTCAAGGGTAGAGGGTAGGTTTAACATTTGGGTTAGGAATAGGATTAGGTACAGTTTTAGGGCAAGGTTAAGTGTTAGTTTTTATTAGTTTCAGTGACTACTTTGAAAAGTCACACACCAATTGTATAATCTGTTCCAGTCATCTTTTCATTGGAATACCCTTGATCTCACTGTACAAAAAAAAAAATCAAAATTCAATTGCATGTATATGTGATTGTAAATTATATAAAGTAATATGGAGGATAAGATTTGTAAATTATATAAAGTAATATGGACAATAATATTTGTACTTGCTAAAATTGTATAACAGCATTAGCTACATGTATGTGGTGTGTAAGTCTAATATGTTGTCACTAATAATCAGGGTGACTGTATGGTTAAAACATACCTAGTGAGCACTTTGATTTAGAAATAATTGCATACACTCTCAGTCTCGAGTTTCTGTTTTCTTAATTTGGACTATGTATCTTGAGTAACTTAAATCTGTAGGTAATACAGCTCAGACATCTCCTCAAGGCCTGTATAAAGCTCATCCAGACTCCCCTTACCAACCATGCCTACAGAAAGTTTGAATAAATACTCAATGGTAAAGAAAGTATGTAATACTTAGGGAATTAGGCAGAATTTAAGTGATTTTGTTTTTTTGGAAATGAACTGGTATTATTAATCTTTGTTCTGAAACTCCTTGTAGGTAGTTGTCATGTGACCATGTGTGTCATTGTTTGTATGAATAACAGGCAGTGAAAGTAAATAACCCTTTTGTATATTTAACATGTGGAAGGGGGAAATTGTACTTAAAGTAAATCCAAAATAATTTTCTCCTACTTCCCTAAATGCTCGACAAATTCAACCCCCTTTACAACTTATAAAACTACATTTTATGCAAAAGGTAAGAAGTGTAGACATGCAATTTAGAATTTTTTTTATGAAGTTCAGACTTTAAATTACCAGAAAGTTTGTGCCCTTACTGGTCAAATTTGTTGAGGATTTACGGTACCAAGTGATTTTTTGGGGTGACGAAGTAATATAATTTTGTTGTTTGTAAAGAGATTTTACTGCGTTTTCATGTCATCATTTTGGGATGTCACTCAGATTTACAGTATAGACTGCATGATACTTCCTTGATTTCTGCTCCATTTGGTTTCAGTATTCAGATACAAGTCTCTATTCTGGTAGTCTAGACGGTAAAATTCATTCTACCATTGAAACTTGTGGTCTCAATAATATCTGTGTGTTATGAATACACTAATATATTGTTCTCTGTCCATTTTTAGAAGTCATCTAGGCAAAAAATATATATGTTTTAAAATTTCATTGTCAGACTCACTCCTACATTTTACATGTTGAGCTTAACCATTTAATATATTCCCAGCCAAGAAAAAAAAATCAGAATTGTGTCTTGTATTCACTTAAAATAACATATAATGTATAATATGTTTGACAACTAATGTGTAAAATTGTAAACATAAATCTAATGACCTTTGACATTTTTGTCAATGTATACAGGAATGCACTAATAACTTTTGTAATATTATTTTGTGTAGATACCCTACTAAATCGATCAAAGAAGTAAAGCAGCATAGAAACCTGTGGTATGATCAGCAAGAATAAAAAGCGCTCTATTTGTCTTAGTATATGTTTAAGTAAATAACTGAGTAAAGCTGTATTTTTCCATTGCAAAACTTATTTCAATAAATCAACTTTTTATTTTAAATAATGATCTGAATGAGGAACTGGAGGAAATTAATTTGGTTTGTATCAATTAAACCCTTTTAGAATAAATATAATTTAAAGGTCTGTTGAAAGTTAATAATATTTTTGAAACAGGCCTATATAAATTGGCGACACAGCTTTGGATTTAGCTAACCATAAAACAGATGACATTATTTAGATACTTACGGTTACCTTAGTAATGCAATAATAAACTTGGACACCAAGCTGTTCAGTAAATAAAGGATGTGCTTTAAGTTTATCTGTCTATCCCAATATCCTGTTCGGTAACTTGGAAGAAGTTAAAACTACATGTACTTTAACTAACCTACATGTACATGTAATTATTATTCATTGCACAGCACTGGCTGTAGCTGAGCAAATCTTAACAGTTTCCCATTTATTTTTTGTGAAGGATTGTTTTAGTCTGGTTTTCTTGAACTGTTCTCCCTGGTTACCAACTGTTCTCCCTGGTTACCAAATGTTCTCCCTGGTTACCAACTGTTCTCTCTGGTTACCAACTGTTCTCCCACTGTTCTCCCTGGTTACCAACTGTTCTCCCTGGTTATCAACTGTACTCCCTGGTTACCAACTGTTCTCCCTAGTTACCAACTGTTCTCCCTGGTTACCAACTGTTCTCCCTCGTTACCATATGTTCTCCCTGGTAAACTTTCTGGATAAGATCATCATGAAAATGTTTAAAATGTGTTTAGTGGGCCATAGAGTTGAATAGCCAATAGGCTAATTGTGCAATCCAGACAAAAATAAGTTTTTATATTATTATAATATTATATATCATGTTTTATTTTATAGTATCTATAATTATTAACAAAGATTTAAAATGTAGAAATATTGTAAAAGTGATTCTCATAGAATTTATCCATCAAGTTTATAAATGTGAAAAATAGTTTGTAAGGTTTAGAAGCTAAAAAAAACATACATTTGAAATTTATAAAAAAAATATTTTTTAATATGTAGTAAAAAACAATATACCGGTATAGTAATACAGGTTATCTTCACAAATTAGAATGACTTCTTTTTTTTAAGTTTTCAACATACTTTGCCAGACATTTTCATCAAAATAATGTCAAACTGTGTTGAATTTTAGAGAACATTTTTTTTACCAACTTTTTGTACTAGTCGTGATCTGTACAATGATAAACATTTTAACATGGAAAATAAATTCAGTACTGAAGTAAATTAGCTCACAATTGGTTGAGACAGTCAAAATGTTGTAACTCTGTTTGAATATATTAGTGTGTGCTTTGTTTTTATTCACAAACAAAATTGCTATGTTCACTGTGTTAATTTGTTTGCTGTCCTGGGCTAGGAGGCCATGTGACTGATCTCTAAAACTGCCCAAGGCTGCTGCTATCTACCGCTCAGTAATTGTTTTTTAAGTTGTTTGTTCAGTTGAAAAATAACTAATGATTTTCTAATTTTCCAGAAGGTTTATAGAAGTAGTAAAGCGTATCCAGTGATTTAATCTGCAGAGACTAGATAGACCATATTAATCTTTCAGTTTTTATCTATGTTATGCAGGATTGAACTTGAATATTATACACTCTCTAAATTTTTGACAACCATTTATTTTTTATGAAGAACAGTTACATTTTTTCTTTGTATAAGTATTTGCCTCTATTTAATACTTTCATAAAAAAGTCTTACATTGTAAACAGATAATGTCATATTAACTCAGCTTTGGGCCACTTAATTTGCCCATCACAAGAAGCATTTACAATAGGTGCCTGATCCCCTACCATTCATAATAGGGGGGGGGGATAATTTTTTCAAATGTGGAAATATTAAATAATGTTCATATCAAAACTTTATGTATCGCTACGTTTTTTTTACAACACTGCTTGCATATTTTTTGGGAAGCCGATTTGTTATGGCTTCCTCCCCGTCCTTTGTTGAGTGGTGGCCTTGACAACTTGTCTGTTACCTGTTTTGTTAAACTTGTTATTAAAGGGTGGTTTGCTCCACCCATTGGGCTCTCACGCCGTGATATGAGTGAAATAACTTTAAATACGGCACTAAACCCTGATCAAACAATCACTTTTGTTAACAGGAATAATGAGAACTGTCTTTAACATATAAGAATTGTACAGTTTTCCACAAATGTGCAGACCATGTGGTACGTAGACGATTCCCATGTGTTTAAAACTGGCAGTGTTTTATATTGCATACCATTATGAAATTAGATATCACATTGTTTTTTATTAGTATAAACACATCTGTGGATTTTTGACATGTTTTACTCTTTCTGTATAGCCAGAGATTGTATGAAAGGAAATTCATATAGTTACCTAAAACAGACCACTATTGTCTAAGTTTACCTCAGTATTTATTGTTACAAAGCAGAACCTACCTAATGTACTTCAGCTTAATTTTTTTTTTAATTTATTTTAAAATTGAAAGGTAGGACATAAATCACATACTCTCCTCTTAAATAATTACATTTAATCAATTCAGAAAGAACATGTTGTGTTTAACAGTAATCAATCAATCAAATCAGAAAGTTTAGGTCATTCAATTTGAAATGAATTCAAATGATTAATTAAAGAGGCTGTCATTGATAGATCAACTGATTAAGAGCCTTGTGGCTAAGGGCAGCTTTTTCATGTTAAGAATTATACCTAGCATTGGATGACTAGTATCATTCCTACAGAGCTTACATTTAATTTTACTTCACAGTTTATTTGTTAAGTTGTTTTGTTGTTTACTGTTGGAATGCATCACCATCATGTAATTAAAATATTCTTGTGGAATTTGGTGTGTGGTTTCTCCTGGGAAATGGGAAAGTGATCAGTTACTTGTAGGAATTGCTGTTTGATTTCTCCTGGGAAGTGAGAAAGTGACCATTTACTTGTGGGAGTCTTGACTCAATGTGTGGTTTCTCCTGGGAAGTGATTAGTTACTTGTGGGAGTCAATGTGTGGTTGGGAAGTAGGAAAGTGACCACTAGGTTACATGTACTTGTGGGAATAGCTGTCTGGTTTCACCCGGGAAGTGGTGGAAGGATAGTGACTTTTAGTAACTAGAATATACCAGGGAAACAAACAATCCAACAAATTAATAACAGTTTTTTAATTTTAGGATCTCACATACATACATTGGTCAATTTTGGTAAAAGTTTAGAAAATTTGGAACCAAACATTTGCCATAATATGATATTTTTTCTTCCTTTATTTGTTTTTCCTGTACAATTGTTTACAATGATTTTATTGATTTGTCCTTTAAATATTAAGAAAAGAAAAACAACATTATACAACAAAATCACAGTACTGAATGTATTGTGACTGTCATGCCTTTGTCAAATTCAAGTACTCAGAAATCCTACTGCGCATTGCTAGTTGGAGATTAATTTATGGAGAAAGCTGAACAGGATGGGTTTGAGTCTGTTGTGTCTCAACCTGGCTTACGTTATAAAGACTGTCTCTATATGGGTTATCTGGTTCAACCCAAAATAAATCAAATAAAAGAAAATACACCGATTGTGGGCTGTCTAAATATATAAACATGTATAAGTACATATACTTATATATAGTGTATTTAGTACCTGGATACAGTATGCAGAACATGAACTGAATCGTATATGTATCTTTCTATTATAATTTAATAGAGGTTCTGTAGAATGCTTCTTAGTCGCTGGTTGTTGGCTGGAGCCCACTGTGCACTGGTGCTCTGGTGCTCTGTGGGCTATAAAAGGGGCTTCTTGATCGCTGGTCGTTGGCTGGAGCCTCCTGTGCCCTGGTGCTCTGTGGGCTATAAAAGGGGCTTCTTGGTCGCTGGTCGTTGGCTGGAGCCTCCTGTGCCCTGGTGCTCTGTGGGCTAAAAGGGGCTTCTTGGTTGTTGGCTGGTGCCTCCTGTGCCCTGGTGCTCTGTGGGCTATAAAAGGGGTTTCTTGGTTGTTGGCTGGAGCCTCCTGTGCTCTGTGGGCTATAAAAGGGGCTTCTTGGTTGTTGGCTGGAGCCTCCTGTGCCCTGGTGCTCTGTGGGCTATTAAAGGGGTTTCTTGGTCGCTGGACTTTGGCTGGAGC
>JAVFBZ010168808.1:4398-16690 GCA_032466195.1 Katharina tunicata
CACTGAAGCTTTATGTCTCGTGGGTTATCACATCTTCAACCACCAGTTCATTATTTTAATAACCCACTGAAGCTTTATGTCGCGTGGGTTATCACATCTTCAACCACCAGTTCATTATTTTAATAACCCACTGAAGCTTTACGTCTCGTGGGTTATCACATCTTCAACCACCAGTTCATTATTTTAATAACCCACTGAAGCTTTATGTCGCGTGGGTTATCACATCTTCAACCACCAGTTCATTATTTTAATAACCCACTGAAGCTTTATGTCTAGTGGTTTATCACTTCTTTAACCACGTATCTCAATAATTTACACTGAAAATAATCAAGAAAGACAAAAAAAGTAAGACAAGTTGAATAATATTTTCTATGCGCAAAAAATGCCTGTGATCGGTCGTGTCAGTAAATCTTGGGAGTCGGGTCGTAAAGATGACTTGAGAAGAAAAATAAGTTTTTGGTACTAATGTTTTGACTTGTATCTCTATCCATTAGGTATATTTTATATATTTGTGTATTACTGTAATTAATTTTTGTGTTGTTTTTTTTGTGTGTCAGATGATAAAGAAAACCAATGCAGGCGTGGAGGCAAACTTTTTGGCTAGGTGACCCCCTGTCCAGGTGCCTGTATGCCTTCTGTACAATACACCGTGTTCTGGAGGCTAGAAATGTCTGACAAGAAATCACCTCCTCCAAAGGTAAGTGACTTCACATCCTCACAAATTTTGAAAGGAGCTATGATTCGAAATCAGACGACCTCGCTGGCAATAGTACCCCAGAGGCCAACGAGCCAGTTTGCTAGATCTATGGCTGGTAGGTGGTTGGACAGGAGCCCCCTGTGCCCTGGTCCTCTCCGAGCTAAGGGCATCAGGAAAAAAAACAAAACTTTTGAATAAAATTTTATTTCAACAATATTCGATATATAATGAATTAATGATTACATATTATTATTCTTGCATATCACATGAATGAGAAAATTTCATATTCATCTTAATTCCTTTCCTTGAATACATGATGTCATTTACCCTAAATGCGCGACAAATTCGACCCCCTCTACAACTTATAATACTACATTTTATTCAAAGGGTAAGAAGTGTAGACCTGCAATTTTTAAATTTGTATGAAGTTTAGACTTTAAATCACCAGAAAATGTAAGTTTTAGTTCCTAATTCACAATTAAACTTTCAATACAGTACCTAAAGTTTGTGCCCTTACAGGTCGAATTTGTTGGGGATTTAGGGTAAATGAGAAGTGTCTATATAGACAATATAAATGGTTGCATACATATTTGTAAACTCTATTCATAATTTTGTTAGTTGACATGTTATTAAAGAGCATAATATATCTATATCGCTACAGTTCAGCTTTAAACATTGACCATATCTAAACTTTATTCCCTGTTTGCTCGCTTATTATATAACTTTTATAAATACAAAATCCAACAATAGTTCATATGATGATTAATTCGTTATATTCCTTAAACATTATTTTGAATCCGGTAACAATAAATTCTAGTGACATAGGCTTGTTGAAACCAATGCAAAGAAGCAGACCTTAATTCTTATACATGTTATGAAAAAATGATCATAATCATAATTCAATACAATTACAGCTAACACAGAGAGGACTGTTTGACAGCTTCCATTTGTAAAGTATTTGTTTACATGGTAAGATAAAGTGAATCAGTTTATATCTGAACTTTTTAAGCCGATTGTCTTTGAGATCGTATAAGATAAAACAATAAACCCGTGACCAGATATCTCCAGTCGGAGTTAGCTGTAGCTCTCTTTCCATTTACCGTGCACAAAAGGTTTCTGAAAACGCTTATCTATAAATACTTTATAAATACATTTATTTGTGAATGGATTTTGACAAATATAAATATATTTTTTGTCATAAATGCAAATGCTACTTGGCATTCTAACCAATGTTGCCATAGAATGGTTACTTTTTAATAAAGTTTTCTAGAGCTGAAATGAACAGTATATTTTGTTATACGAATACTATTCGATTATTCGTTTTGTTGACGCATGTAACATATAAAAATTACTGCATTGATTTACATTACTGGGTGTCCAATTTTCGTCACTACAAAAAAAAACGGGATTTTGCGCGAGTATTGTGCTGTATTTAACAAACACTTATCAAAATCAATAATTATATTTAAGAGCTATTTGTTTTACTTATTGTTTACAAATATGTATTAAAAACCTGACTCAAAATATAAGGATTTGTAAAAAAAAAATTTTTTTTCAAGTTGCCTAGTACTGCAACAACAACAACAACAACAACGAATATTCGGATATCAATTTTACTATTCGAATAGTCCATTAATTAGTATTCTCCAATATATGCGAATATTTCTTTCAGCTCTAAAGTTTTCCACTGTATTGGTATGGCTTTTAAAATTGTATAGGTTTCTGGAATCCAGTTTCGTTTGTCAGTTAACTTTTTATCAACATTTACCAGCAGCTGCCCATCTTCGTCGAATGTCATTAATATATAATATATTGCTTTCAATGAAGCTATTTATGAGTAAAGCTTTTCTCTTACACTTGATAAACCTATTGCCCCATATTATTTCTTGTCTGATTTCTTTGACATTTTTTGGATTTGTGCGTCGCCCACCACCACCACCACCACATTTTATTATAGATGTTGTTTGCAAGGCTGGGGCCTTCGCTAGTCTGTTGCTCTCCGTGCTGTTGTGGTGTCCTGTTTTCATCCTGCAATCGTACATGTAGGGGTGTGTCTAGTCTTCTCTGTCGTCAGCATCATTTAGGGTGGTTTCCTTCACCAATTGAACTGATATGTCTTCATATGCGTTAAATAACCTTACGTACGGCGTAAACCCCCAATCAATGAAACAAATGATCAAATTGCCTGGTCAACTGTACGTACATGTATATTAGGGAAGTTTGCATTGGTTGGGTGTCTAAAAGTTACATGTGTATTAGGCAGCATTGTTAACTAAAGCTTTAAGAGCCACCCTATCTGAATATGTTGTCAGAGCACGGTGTTAAACACCAATCAATCAATTTGGTATGGTGTAGTTAAAAAGAAAATAGACATTTTTCCAATGAGCAGGTATCAATAATTAGAAATATGTTTACCATCAACACTGATCATCCCGGTATAGATTTTTCTTTCTAAATTACAACAAAATAGGTCACAGATTTCTCTCCAAATCCTGGTCTGCGCCGGGACTCAAATGGTTAATCCCCCTATGAACCTAAAGTATGTAAGGGCAGCTTCCCGTGGCTGCTGATACCGTGTGCAGGTATTTACAAAGCCATACACCGGCAACGCAAAGTCGCCATACACTTGTGAATTACCCTTGAGTATGTTGTTAAACACCAATGAACTAAATAAATAAGTCTCTAAATCCACCATAAAGCTTCATAATAATACTTCATTTGCAAAATTTATCTCCGAGACATGGGATTTCGCTTGAACTATGGTTGTATGGTTGCATGTTTAAGTGTCTTAGATAAACATATATATCTCCATTATCACAAGGACATTATACATGTATTTTTTTTTATGCATTGCTTCAACAGGAGAAGATATTTACTACCGTTAAAACGCCCCAATCAGACGGAAAAACGTTGAAGAGAAAGTTGGCATCTCCTGGTTCTCCCATTGACGACGAAGGTCTGTTTACATATATTTTTGGGAGTTGCTTGATTGTTAACTAAATATTGCGATAGCTTCCTTTAAAGGCATAAATCTTGAGATAATTCACTCCAGAGAGATTCCTTTTAGTACATACAATTTAATATATTAGTTAAATTGTTGTGTAGGCTGTGGGTTCAGTTACTAAAGCTTGATCTTGTCGACTCATGAATGAATTACCATTTTGTTTCCAGAGAAAAAAGCAGAAAGAACTCCTAAGCGGAAACGTGGCTCTGTAGGTCTTGAATCCTCTCCACTACCTGGGAGTGTTAGTGTGAACAAGACCCCCTCTAACCTGCCTCGTTTAGGGACACATAATGTCCCAAAGTCTGAGAGACAACAGGTGGCCATGATTATCCGTATGACCGATGAAAATTCACAAGGTATGATCTCACCTTGTTATAATTAGGTTTTACCTTCAAGGTGTTTCAAAGAAGAGTTCAGTTAATTGGAAATGACATCCTTCACAAGAACTCCAGTTCAACAAATCACAAATATAATCACACCAATTTGTTGAGGGAGTCATTTATACAATTAATTTAGCGTACAAAGCTAGGATGAAAAAAATAAAACAAAATTAAGTCTGTCACTTTCATTTATAGTTTTGGGAAGTAAAAGGAATCACTAAAAGGCATATAAAGTTCAGGTGACCCTTAAAATTGCTGTCTGTTTATATAGTCAACCAAAATAACTTTAAATAATAATATAAAATAAACCTCCAGACAATTTAATCACTTCCTGAAAGTACTAAGTAGTAATCAACTGTCATTAATCTTATATAATCATCCTTGTCATGGCTGTGCTAGGCACTTAACTGCAAAGCAATGATATACCAAGAGGTAATATAGATCGTGAGTTTTTTCAGAGCTTTCCTCCAGGTTTTCTGCAGGTACAACTGTAATGAAAAGTCATCATAAAAGTGAAATACCCTTGTGTAAGTTGTCTTTGACGTTTAATACCTTATCAAATAAGTAAAGCCGTCAACTAATCTTTCTTAACAATTTGTTGCTCAGACTCCTCACCAAAGCATCAATCTCCAGCTCCACACCAAATAACACCTGGAAAACGGACACCAGGTGATAAAAAAGTCCACAAGAGGAATGAGCGGGGGGAGACTCAGCTCCATATAGCCGCTAAAAAAGGGGACATCAAACAGACCAAGAAACTTATCAAGGCTGGAGCTGATGTCAACGTTAGAGACTTCGCAGGTATGAATGTCCTATGGAAAGTGTTGCAACAATGAGTTTCTTAAATTATGTGTTATGTGTTAGTAACAGTGCCTTCTTGATCCATAGATAGGGGTTTTGGTTGTATTCAAGATTGATAAAGATGTTTTACTGCACTGGTTGGATAAAGCAAAAATGGCTTGGGATGCAGCAATTCCTTATCAATGAAAGAAAATTTAAGGATCAGAGTTGAACAATTTTTGAGTCTTAAATTATAGTATTTCTTATCTTTAAAATTTGTCACTTAATGTTGATCATGGCTTTCCGATATGTTTAGACGCCATAAATGTTTTAACACAAAAAAAAGATATTCTGTGTCAATTTGAGAAGGGAGCTAACTGTAATCTTCCGCATAGCAAGTTTCCCCCCTTGATAGATTATTACTTTTTTATTTTTTTACTTTTCCATGAATCTCAATCAAGATAATTAATGTAAAGCGTAAGAAAACAGCTGAAGACAGGATTGAGGTAAAGCATGTTGATCTTCAACCTTCAACATGTAATTAGTATTTATGTTAGTTCTGGGATATATTTTATTTACATGAAGAACCACTGGGGAAAAGTAAACATAGCTATTCCAGTTATTTATTTAATGTGAGTATGTGGGTGGTTGGGCGGAGCCTCCTGTCTCCTGGTGCTCTCCAGGTAAGGGGCATCAGGAATCGGACTTGTTGTGGTGTCCTTGTTTTCCTGTATGTATTGTGGTGTCATGTATTTGCCAGCGCCGTTTAGGGTGGTTTCCTTCCCCCATTGGGCTGGCAATCCTTCATGTGAGTGAAATAACCTTTAGTACGGCATAAGACCCCAATCAAACAAGTAATAGGACTACATGTATATTTACAATGCATGTGTGTGCCTTGTACTGAGTATTTAATTTGTAATGTTTATCTTGTGCTTAATTTGCAGGCTGGACAGCGCTACATGAGGCATGCAATCACGGGTGTCTTACTGTGGCTAAACAGTTATTAAAAGCTGGAGCCAATGTTAATGTTCAGGGGCTGGATAAGGACACTCCCCTTCATGATGCTGCTATATGTGGACATCAAAAGGTGATTTCTTCTGACCATTAGACAGATAGAATGTTTTGTTGGCAAAGTCCATACCGTGATGTTCTTAGACTGTCAAATAAGAAACAGAAGTTACATTTTCACAACTATGTTATTATTGCCAAATGCAGGTGTTATGGTGGGAGTCCTCATTGATGTCTTTGATCTAAGGGGCACCAGGGACCCATTTTTTGTGGTGTCCTGTTTTTTTTATTCTGTGAATGTTTTGTGGTGTCCTTCTGTGTTGCCGGCGTCGCTTAGTGTGTTTCCTTCACCCATTGGGCTGGTACACTGTCGATTGAGTGAAATAACCTTAAGCAAGGCATAAACCCGAATCAATCTATCATTGCCAAATTATTCTAAGGTATCTAACAATAATTAATCATCACCATTAATTTACTGATAAACATGTTTTTATATCAAGGAATAATATTTTTAATAAATTTCTGACTAACAGCTTCATGAATTATTAGCAATATTGTTTTATTCACATTCCAGTTAGTCGAGTTACTTCTGAAACATGGGGCCAATCCACTTCAAGCAAACAGCAAAGGGAAGACGGCAGTTGATGTGGCGTCCTCACAAGATATAGAAAAATTGTTACGAAAAGAAAGCCTTTCCTACAGCAGTGAGAGTTCTAGTTTAGATGACGGTCACTCACCAACTTCTCCAGAGAGTACATGCGATGACCGACACACCAGAGATGATGACCAGTCTATGGATATAAATGGTAAATATAATTTCTTTCCATTTCAGAATTACACTTCTTTTTAATTTATAAAACTTATCAGTCAAAGTACAGGCTTTAGAAATGGTTAGACTGACATATTGTTTGTTAATTTCTAGGGTATGAAACTTACATCTGTCTAATATATAACTATATAAGTAGAAAAATGGAACAGCACTTCTAAATCATACCCTAGGATTTGATGAAAAATGGATATATCACATGTACTTTCTCGGCGAATGCTTGGTAGAAAGGGTTGGGCAAAGTCTGGCGCGATGTCATTGAATTTGACAGAGGGAGGATAAGACAAAATATTTAATATTTCTTCAAAGGAATTCATTAGCTGTGCATTTTATGAATGTAAAATTATTTTTACGTTTTCATTTGGAAAATGTTTCAGCTATGAATGGCATTGTTGATATTTGTGTGTGTGTGTGCATGACATCTGTGCCCTGTTAAAAGTGGCAAATTTCACACCTACCAGATGAATTCAATATGTCTATTGTCACAAATTTATTTTTGTTATCTTCAGAATTTGCTCTTCATATATCAACAGAGATGTCATCAGGATATGTTGCAGCTGGAACAATGGCCAGATCAAACAATGTGAACACACCAATGTCTCCATGCTTCAGCGACGTATTACCGTTGGCTAGTGAGGACTTACCTTTTAGTGGTGGAATGTATTCACCCACGCATTATGTCAGTGATATTAATATTGCGAAAAGGGCCGTCCCAAAATCACCAGAGGGGAAAACAAATTCTCCCCGTCTGTGTTTAAAATTTCGCCCGAGTGATGATGTTAACAGTGAGAGCTCTGACATCCCAAAGGATTGGCGACGCCCACAGTACAAATCGTACAGTGTAACATTAGAGACAACTGAAAGGAAAGGCTCTCCAGTTAATAGTGCATCATCAAGTAACGAAAGTGACTTATATGACCCTCAGTTAAACAGTGGTGCAAGGTTAAAATATAACGAGAGATCACCTCATAGCAGGAACAATGGAGAAGGAAAAATCTCTTCTCAGTCTATAGACCGTCTTGCTGCAGATAGCAGTAGTAGTAGTTTTAAAATGTTTGAGGTGAATTGTTCTGGTGTAACGTCTTGTGGTAGTAATTCATCTAAACCTCCTTTAGATTCCATACAGACTGGTTCATTTTCTCCACAGTTTGAGGATATCAGTGATTCTGAACACGATGAACCCAAACTAAACCCTCTAGTGACTGAGGAACCAGCTGATAAACCTTCTCAACAAATTAGCTGCGATGCCTCTCGCATTCCGGTGATACGCACCTCAATGGTACCTGATCATCAATCCAAAGACTCCACTTTATTCCCACCTCGCCATCGCAGTAGCTCATGTGTAACTAGTTCTCAAAATCGTGTTTGGGAAAATACTGCTGATGGACGAGAAAGAACTCGGCATAATTCAGCCCCAGACAAGAAAAATTTAACTGTCAGTGATAATGTGTCCGGTAACCAGATAGACATGCGTGTATCTGATACACGTGACTGTGAACCTGTTCCCCATGTAGACCACTGGAGCATTATAGCCCCGTCTTCATCTCTACCCTCCATTCCTAAAACAGAACAGTCTTTACCAAACTCTTTAGATTCATTACAAGTCATAGGTAGTGATCATAATCTGTCAGGTTCTCCCAAAGACGAATCCAAACCAAATCGGACGTTTCTTGTTTCACAGTCTGACTCTGTTAAAACTCCTTTTAGACTGGACTTCAAATACAACTCTCCAAAAGTTCCCCCTCTCAAAATTATACTACCCACAAAAACCACCTCAACATCAGGGCAGGCTGACCGGGCAGGGAGTCCTTTTACAAATCAGCCTGCTCTCCCCTATGTAGTTAACCCAGCGAGTACAGCTGATGGGGAAACTGGGGCAGGCTCAGTGTCACAGGATACCTCACAGGCTTCGTCCACGGCGTCTTCTCGTCCGTCATCTCGTGCTAGCTCACCGTCTGACAGCAGGGATAAGGTAGACATTGGGAAAATTGTGGAGCTTCTAACATCCCAAGTAGAAGAGGAAGACAAAGAAGTAGCGAAGAAAGAGAGTGAGTTAAATTCAGAATTGACAGAAGCACAAGACATTGGTGAAGCTGATGTTAAAAGTGTGCAGAGCAAACCTGAGCAGGTGGAAAAGACCTCAATGGTTTTACGTGATCGGGATAAAGGTAAAGACTCTGATACTGCCAACAAAGAAAAAGAACTGAGCAATGATAAAGACTCTGAAAAAGATCCCAAAGATACTAAGGAGCAAAAAGATGTTCGACCAACCACTAGGACATTACGATCTCACACCCAAATGCTTTTACAACAACAGCAGAAGAATAACGAAACACAGGACCCCAAAAGTAAGTCATAAATGTCAATCTTATTACTGTAACATGTAACATGTGTTTGACTTTTTGTTTATTGTTTATCTCCGATGTTAGATCAGCAGGCCAATAACAGATCATTGGCCTGCTTCATTGTTGGTAGAATCCACAAAGCCCAAGACCTTCTGCTGGTAGCTGGCAGACCAAACCAAATACAGTCCGGACGAGTGCTTGAGTTTGAGGACTCAGAGGTTAGGGGGATCTGTGGATAATAAGCATACACTCTAGAAGTTTGCGCTCTCGACCATTCCGCCACGGAGACCCCCAGCTTTCAAACTTGTCACCTTTCCAGCTTTCAAATTTGTTGTAATGGTTTGATTTTGAAGTTGACAAGGTTTTATTTATTCAAATTTTACCCCCAAAAACCCCCATAATTAACCTAATGACAGTGACATAACCGAGTGTTCAGTCTGAAGACACGCTCATATTGGTTTTACGTACAGGGCTCAAAGTTGGCGACTAACTGGTCGCATTTGCGAGTAAAATTTGAAAATTGCGACCAACATTTTAAAGTCAGTCGCATTTCTGCAATTAGCAGTTTGTCTATAGAACGACCAAAATCTTGCAAAACGGAAGAACAGTGCAAAAAAACAGTTTCCCTACATCGGATCCAATATTTTTTTTTTCACAAGACGTAAGCAAATCACAAAAGAAAACAAGATTTTAATGTGCCGCATTTACCAAATAAAATGTACGAGAAAATTTGCGGCTACTAAACGCATTTCAGTATTCTAAACTGCTACACTGTAATCGCTATCGCTTGTAAAAAATTGTACAATCAACATGTGCTTTTAAAAAGGCACTTAATATGTTTTAAATTGAAAAAATAAGCCTGAATTGAATTACTTTATGTTCGATTTATTTTAATGTTTGAAATGCGAAGCGGCTGCTATCAAATAGTTCGCAAAGCAGCATGTGCTCCTTGCCAAGCTGAACAGTATTCACTGTTAAACTGCACCCTGCAGTCTGCTTTACTGTAATGTACAGTAGCCATCGTAGGTTATACTGCGAGCAACATCTTTGACCATGCGAGTAAAATTTTGGAAAATGCGAGAAAAATTTGAGAGCTAGTCGCAAAGTGCGCCTAAGGAAAAAAGTAAACTTTGAGCCCTGACGTATGATCAGGATATTACAACAAAACAACGTTGTTCAGCCTGATGACTCCCTCACACCTCTGTATACACATTTTATTTGATTTATTTCATATGGTTTTTATAAAGTTGATGAAAAAACAAGTAATTGCTTAAGTTTACAGCAGCATATCGTTCACAAGTCCAAGATGGGGTTTTCAATGGAAGCCACATTCGTTCGCGGCAACTTTCGATTCCCGTAGTCTACTGCAGTTCAATATAGTTACACAAAAACTCTCGGAAAATGTTTCATTTGTTGTTTTTACCTAGGTTAACTGCAAATCTACAATCTAAGAATGTATTGCTATGAATTATTTATTAAATTTTGTCAAGTTAAAAATCTGTCTCAGCGTTTATGAAAACTAATGCAGACGTTTGAATCTACTGAACACTTGCAGACGTGATTTGTGTTGTAATTTCAAACCAATGTTAAAAAATAAAACACTTACAGACAGGCTTACTTTGAGAGCATATTCATTCACTGTAACGGTAACCAAGGATATAATATTTTATTTTACATGTCGATTTTGATTTAGAACAAACATACAAAATTCTACAAAGACTGGCAAATGGAAATTCGTGATTATTCGTGATTTATGACAACCATTAAATATTTAACTGATGTAAATAAACAAAAAAATAACTAAAACAATTTGGTTCTGACAGTTCAGTTCAATTAATTATCTTAAATTTCAACGTTCATAAAAGATAACAAATAAACAAAAGTGAATTTATAAAGAATAAATAAAAAAAATCAACGAGTGATCTACTTTGAATGGTTTTCTTTGAGGCCCGCGTTAAATGACCTAGATATTACATACGCGAAGCGGTCAGCACTTTTTTTTCTTTTTTTTTATGAACAGAGAAGTCCCGTTTATTATAATATCGTTTTTGTTCAATTTATATTTGTTTTTTCTTTATAAAACTGACAATTATCTATTTACAAGTATAAACAAGTACATACATGTATCAGCTTCATTGTCATCATACTAACTGCCATGCTTCTAAGATTACAACAACAGCATGACTTCAAGGTGTCTTTAGTCTGAATAGACCGTGTGGCGGTGTGGACTGCCTGTCTTCACGGTGTGTGTAGTCTTTGTAGAACACTAATGGAGTCATGCCTTTTTGTCCATCACCACAATAATTTGGGAACACTTAGAAAATTAATGCTAACCATATGTCAGCCCATACTTCCCACACGTAAGCACCATTAAAAACAAATTCTCCCATGAACACTAAACTTGATGGATTGTATTGCATTCCACAAAATTCTAACATTTTTCGTCAGTTTTTTAGTTTAATTGGGGGTTTGACATCATACTTATATACTATTTCACTAATATGATGGCATGTCAGCCCAATGAGTGAAGGAAACCACCAAACAAAAGACACTGGCACCCTAGAAGAAGCCACAATACACTAACAGGACGAAAAACCGGACACCACAACAAATCAGTTCCCTGATACCCCCTTACATGTACCTCATAGAGCACCAGGGCATAGGACGTTCCCACCCAACCACCCGCTAGTTTTTTTGTGAACTCACATTTGTTCTGAAAACTAACACACTAACACATTGTTAGCCAACCACCCGTCTCGGCGTCCGTGAGACCTCAGACCGGTAGCTCTCGGGTGAGGCAATGAGACGGGTAATATCTGATTGAGACGGACACTGTTTTTTATTGCATTAAAATTGCATGTGTTGCATAACTGTCAAATCTGTTTACAAAGTGAATGGCACAGGCTCACACAGCCTCACAGCTAGCTTGATGGTTCCCAAAAATTTAGGCAAGTTCTCACTTTTTCTAAAATCTTTTAAAAAAAAAAATGTGTGTTAAAAACCTGTTGTTCTCTTATTTGGATTGTAACTATAGAAATAAAAAAAAAACCTGCTGTTTACAACTTGGAACTGGAGCTAATACTTAGTCACTTCATTATTTGGCTCAAATATCTGTTCTAATACATCGCCTTCTTATACGTGAAATATTCTATTCCATAGTATTAAGCAACATTCATAAAGCCCGCCGCAGACGAGAGCCAAATGCTCAGCTATCGACCTCGCGAGGCCGTTGCCTCAGCTGAATGGTTCAGC
>JAVFBZ010168819.1:0-16688 GCA_032466195.1 Katharina tunicata
GAGACTTGAACCCGTGCGGTACATCGAAGGAGGATCTGCAGTCAGGCGCGCTAACCAATGAGCCACGGCGCGGGCCCACTTACTAGTCGTAAATATTCATTCACCAGTTCGATTTACGGACTCTAAATAGATCAGGTTACATGTACAACCAATCACGATTACTCTGGAATAGATCAGGTAACATGTACAACCAATCATGATTACTCTGGAATAGATCAGGTTACATGTACAACCAATCATGATTACTCTGGAATAGATCAGGTTACATGTACAACCAATCACGATTACTCTGGAATAGATCAGGTTACATGTACAACCAATCATGATTACTCTGGAACTCCCTTAGACTTATCATGGGGAAAAAACAAAAGGGTTTTGAATAAATAAAAAGTTTATGATTCATAAGCAGAAAAATGTTTGTGTTAATGGGGACAAAGAAAAAAGTAAAACAGACAACATTTTCGTGTCAGAGAATTGCTTTTCCGTTTTGGTTTAGGCATCTCTTAAAATTTAATTTATTTACAACAATGAATTGCAATAACATTCACATAATTAGATCCAAATAATGCCAAATTCTTACACAGATATGATACACCTGGCAATGTGTTCACAAATAAGTCAGTACAAACATCTGTGTTTATTGTCTCCTCTTGTACATGTACCAACAAGAGGGTGAATTTTCCGCAGGAAATCTGCATACATGGCATACAGCATAAACAAATTTTGAATAACTTTCAAATCTAGTTTAGGTTTTCTGGTTGGGATTTTCCAGAATTTGCTTCTTGAAGATGGGTGCGGATAGTTTTTTTAAAATTAATTGAACAGAAAGAGGGTCAGCATGCCATAAGTTTGGAAGATTTCAAGGCAATTGAAATCCAAGTCAAAGAAGGATTTTAGTTTTTCCATTTTTTAATAACTCGCCCTACATGTCCTATGCATAATTATGTATCAAAGGTACCTTAAAACTGGCCTTTTCAAAGTTTCAGAGATTTGTTCCGACAAGTGTCTTACAGGTTATTTCCATGTCTTCACAAATCTGTTGATCGCCACAGATTTATGTGTATCTAGAGTCTCTATATTCATCGCACTTGTCTGATTATTCCCTGAATTGTTTGTTTCTTTCTTTTTGTGGTTATAACCCCAAAGACTTCCGAACAGTTCTATCAGCTATTTCTTCAAATCTCTGTCGATCTTCTCTCCAGATTTTCGCTGCATCAACATTGGCTGCACTTTCATCATTAGGTTCTGAAATTTAAAAAAAACAAAAAACAGAATGGACTTGGACGCTCAGTGTTTTAACAACTTCTTGATATAATTTCTCACAAATGATGTCTCTTTGTAAGTCAGATTGTTTGTCCCATATGGTGCCTCACTGACAGACAAACAGTACAACAGTAACGGTGTCTGTCAGCAATGTCTCTTTAAACGAAAGAAAACAAAGCCATAGTAAAACAAATGAAGTCCCTCATTTCCCACTGAAAGCCATGCAGACTATTGGCAGGTTTGTTTGTTTGTTTGATTGGTGTTTAACGTCGTACTTCAAGGTATTTCATTTATATGACGACGGATTCTCCACTTCTTAATCTGCTCTACTCAATACGGCGGAAAACCGGGAGGAAACCTCGTAAAAACCGCCCCTGCGATTGCCGAAGTCACCTCGTGTGACTCCCTCATATACCTCAGGTCCACTGGGAGGCTCGAACCCGTGCAGTACATCGAAGGAGGATCTGCAGTCAGACGCGCTAACCACTGAGCGGGCCCCAGATTCCCACTGAAAGCCATGCAGACTATCGGTAGGCCCCGCTCTATTAAAGTATTGCTGTAATATTTATGGTGGACTATGATAGTACATTTGTTGCTGTGATCATGTCACTGAAATAACCATGCATATTAAATGTTGTACATCAATTGTATGTACATGTATAATGTAACGTTATTCTGTATACCTAAACAGTTTTCGTTTTGATTAGTTTAAATTTTTAGCTGGATGGGTTATTTTGCAAGAAATACACAAATACAACATGCCCTAAAAAGTCCACCTCCACCATATACATTTTTCTTAGAGTACAAACAATTTAAGTTGGAAAACGAGGAATCCCCAAAAAAATACAATAGCCGTTTTGTTTTGTTACCTTGGAAGGGTGGAATTCATCAAACAATTCTGTATTTTTTTGTTTCATTCCCCTGTAAGCCATTTCACTTCTAGCAGGGTAGTTTAGATGCATCAAAGCTTGTAGCCTGTCAGAATTCATAACTCTTTACAGCCTCCTGTGCCCTGGTGCTCTCGGGACTAAGGGGCACAGGAGGCCTGTTTTGTTATGTAATGTTTTGTTATGTAATGTTTTGTCCTGTCTTGAATGTTGCCAGCGTCGTTTACAGCGGTTTCCTTCACCAGTTGGGCTGGCACGCCGTCATATAAGTGAAATAACCTTGAGTACGACGTAAAACCCCAATCAGTTTTATATCCCTTCTTCTTTACCAAAAAAATTTTTCATAGTCTTTAGCCAATTCTTCTTTCAAATGTGTCAACTAACGTATAATTAGAGATAGTCAGAAAAAGAGAGTCATGTTGGTATAGGGTCATATATTTTGGCTCCATTATGTCATAATCAATTAAACATTACCAAAGAAATATGCTTTATAATGCCTTAATCAGCCAAAATGATATGTTTAAATGATGATGGCATAGTAAAGAAGATATATTGATTACACTAATATAGCTCAATCTATGCTACTTAAAACCGATCTGTGGAACTACTGGCTTGTCACTACTACCCTAAATGCTCAACAAATTCGACCTCTATGGACACATGTTTCAAGTCATTTATTGAAGGTTTTAATGTGAGATTGGAACTAAAACTTATATTTTCTTGTAGCTTAAAGTGTGAACTTCTTAAAAATTTCAACAGTGTGTTTCTACACTTCTTAAACTTTGAATAAAATGTAATTTTATAAGTGGTAAATGGGGTCGAATTGGTTGAGCATTTAGGGTACCGTATTTTCACGCTTATAAGCCGCCCCCTTGTATTATCCCGCACTCAACATATATTGCTGTTTTATAAAAACTTTGATACGTATAAGCCGCAGTCGTGCACGTTGTTGTTGTTGTTGCAGTCAGTCCGTATCAGCTATGAATCTACGTAACTGTCGTCGTTGAATGTTCACATGTTTAACGAATTAAAATTATAAAACGTTGATTCATGATACCTAGTGTGTTTGCTTGCTTTTAAATTCCAAGTACAATTATATGTAAGCAAGCCACGATTAACAAGCATCTCGTTTCATTTCCCAAGCTGTGAAATACATGCAGGAAATCACACGTGCAGACAAGATATTAAAAGCTTGTTTTTATATCAGATATGTTGTTTTATGTTACATTTCTATTATCGTATATAAAATAATTTATAGTTGTTTAGAGTGTTTATAGTTGTCCTATTGTGTTTGTGTGTTTGTCAATTTTGAGCGTAGAGTTTATATGTATAGGCCTGCAAGTTGTATGGCTTGACCTTTGTCCTTGTGTACAGTTTAGTCATGTGACCAGCGTATAAAATAATTAAGTCAAGTAGAAGGAAAAACACTTGGTCATTGCTTGATCAATTGAGCGAACATCACTGCCATAAATACAGTATCTATACATTCCATACCTGAAAGCATGCTGACTACAGATAACAGTATTTTTTCTACACTCTGAACTGGGCTCCACCTTTCAGCACTCGTCTCGTAGCCCATTGGGTCATCACCGGGTGCGTGAAGAATGGAAATACAAACTCTACCATCGGGATAAACTGGAAACACAACAATACATAGGATGGACTGATTAGAAAAAAAGGTAATGGATTACAAAAGACTACCAATTGTAATACACTTTGGAAAAACTGGCATCCTTGGAGAGAAATTTGAAATTTGCGCACATGTAGTAAAAGGCATTGGCCATTACAAAAAACCCAAACCAATGCTTTTTGTTTCCTAACTTTCTTCAGATAAGCTTACATGGTAATGAAAATAAACCCTGATTTTATTAAAACACATTACATTCAATAACATTTGATTTTCTTCAAAGCATGTGGAATCGAGGAAAGGGGAGAAATCCCACCTTAACAGTGACAAATTTGTAAGTTTTAGCAATTTCGCCTATGTTATTTAAATGGAGAAATTAACATTTTTTAAATTGCTGTTTTTTCTGTTTGTGGAACACAATGGAAGATATCAATAAGACACAATATGCAAACTTTGGACAAAAAGTTCGAAATCTACAAAAACTTAAAAAATTCTGAAAACTTTTATAAATCACTGTAACTGTAAGAATAGTGGAAACTTTCGTGTGTGAGCTTCAATTCCGTAAAGATTGGAACTCCCAGATTATGTTTTTCCTGAGTGCGCATACAGCACAGATCAGCTGATGTGTGCGCATATTGGATGTCCCACTTCCGATTATATGACTTAGGCGGCAGCTCGCTTTCTGAGCTGGCTGGCGATAGCATACAAAGTACATCAAACGCTGGGGCGTGGGTCCGAGGTCTATTCAGCTTTCTTTTGAACAGCGGGATATTCCACCTGTCTGCCCTGAGTGGCAAGGGGGACTGTTTTTCCTTCTGCTTTACTTCCATGAATGTACTTACTGTTAGGGTGGAAGATGTCACATGTGAATTTCATTTTGGGAGGACTAAGAGGGTAGTCTGTAGGGAAATGAAGCTCCGCTCTGAACACTCCATTCTCAAAGCAAGTTTCTTCTGGACCCCTGAAAACCACATATAACCATCAAGTCACATGTACATGTATAACCTGCAGCAATGTAAATGTCAGCAAAATTTTTAAATGTTTTCTTTTGAGGTTATTTTGATCACACCCAGTGACACCTGAACACACATCCTAGGTGCTGGCAACAAGCATAGTGTTAGCCAGAGGGGTGTCTCAGTGTCTTTGAGACACCCTGAAATCCATTTGAGACACCCTAATTCAGTTAAAATTAACATGGGAAAGATAGGACAAATGTCAAATGAGACACCCTGTTTCTCTGAAAATAGTGATTTGAGACACCCTCTTTTTGATTTCTGGCTAACACTATGACCCTAGGTGCTGGCAAGTAATGACATTGGTGGTTAACGCCGTGCTCTAGGGTATTTCACTTACATGACGGCGGTGTATTCCAACAGTAGACAGCAATTCTTAACACAACAAAAAAAAGTGTAGTCACTTTTGTGATTTTGTTGTTGGGAAGATAATATTTATCCAGTGCAAAGTATGACAGCATGGATATAATCTGGAAACATATTGCCCTTAGCCAGATCTATGGCGCAATGACAACTCGAAGCAAGCTTATTTACACAATGCCTTAACAACACAGTGCAATAAGAAGAAATTAGCAACTTATAATGTCACACAATCTGACAATATAAAAGGGCAAAGTAGTAATGTAACCCTATTTCAACACAAACTTTGATTTACAGATTCTTTGATACACTAGTGGGTCCCTGAAAACTTATTTAACACTGCTTAGTTGCTAACATTGTTTATGAAGTTTATTTCACTCCTAACGGCAGGCCAGCCCAATGGGTGAAGGAAACCACCCTCAATAAAACAGCAAACATATAAGACCAACACAGGAAGCATAACAACACAACACAACAGCAAATGAGCTTCCAGATGCCCAAAGCTGGGAGAACACCAGAGAACAAGAGGCTCCCACCAGACCACCCTCAACTCAACTAACTCGTTCTGTTATTAGAGTGTTCCCCATCATACATTTGTCACTTTTACACATAGTGTTAGCCAGAGGGGTGTCTCGGTGTCTTTGAGACACCCAAAAGCCATTTGAGGCACCCTACTTCAATCAAATTTAACATGGGAAAGATAGGGAAAATATCAAATGAGACACCCTGTTTCAGTGAAAATAGTGATTTGAGACGCCCTCTTTTTGATTTCTGGCTTTTACATAAAACATCTGGAAAGTGTGAGAAAAGTACTAAATAATGTTTGATCTTTGTTTCTATGTTCGCTTTGTTAATACAGCAAGCACATCGTTATTCAATGTAAAAAAGAGATAAAAAAATTAATATAACATAGTCCTTTCAAGATGCATTATGTGTTTCATTCTTTAAAAAATCTTATAATCGTAAATACTATTTTCAATTTACATGAAAATATTAATAAGCACTTGTTCTTTAAAGTTTTTATTTATTTGTTTATTTTTTTATTCTGGCAGTATTAAAGGTAAGCTTATGTATATATTTATTCTATAAGCTGTAAGCGTAAGGGCCATAACTCTGTAATTAATTAAATTCATGTCCTCATCCAGGTTCATGGCACTTAAAGAATTCCTTTAGAAGCGTTCATATATACAAAAGAAACTAACCAATTCACACTGGTTGCTACAGCTATAAACACGAGGGACGTAACTCTGCAAGAGTGAAGGTTTGGATGTCACAATTAGGAAAATAGATTTAAATAAAAAAGAGAGACCATACTAACATGATTAGTGCCTCCCACTCAAAGAAGTTCTCCTCATTGATAGGTCCAGCAATAATACCTTCAGGGGGGTTCATGGTTAGTTCTATACAAACAAAAACACAAATTTATTTTATTATCTGTTCTACAACTTCTACTTTGGGCTAGCCAGACTATTAGGCTAGATTTGTTTCACTGTTTCACCTCCACTTCTTTTGCTGATAGAAGTTATAAAGGTTATGCCGTATATGTACTTGAGGCTATTTCACTTCCCATAAATGACAGCGTGCCAGCCCAATGGGTGAAAGAAATGACTACCAATCACATTGGCAACACAGAAGACACCACAGGATGAAAACCAAGACAACAAAACAAGCCAGTTCCTATCTGTCTGCTGTTGGAAAACAACGCCGTCATATTTAAGTGAAATACCCTTGAGCACAAGTGAAATACCCTTGAGCACAGCGTTAAACACCGATGCCACTTAGCTGACAGAGTATCATGCCGCAGAAGGCTCTCTCCCAGAAACCAGCTTCCAAGTTATCTTCTCTGCTGCTACTGCACTGAAAACATCTGTTCTCTTTAAATAATAATAAGCTTTATTAACATAGGGTTCATAGGCTCAGTCAGCAAAGCCCTCCTCACACACACACACACACACATTATAAGTACCATAAATTAATGTGATGGAAATGAGAGACGATTGTCGATGTTGGGCTCAAATTGAAGAGGACATAAATCGTGACAAACGGTAGATGCTTAGAACTGAATCCCGTTAGTAAGGGGATTGTTCTGTAAGAGTTACTCACTGTCACTATCCCTCCTATAGATAGCAACAAATTATTAAATATCATAAGAGGGATACTTCTGGCACTAACAGTGATTATAAGTTCAGAGGTCATTTTGAAAAGTGACAAACAGACTGACCTATTTTACAATCTGTCTCGTAGTAATTTTCACACTGTACGTGAAGGTTACCAGAGACCAGATTTGCAGAAGACTTAGCTTCTCAATTAAAAGCTAAATGCTGCTAGTCTAAATTGGGACCTCAAATTGCCTGGCATTTTATAAAGCCAGACAGCCTGGTCCAATTTGACAGAACTTCGATTTTAAAGCACCACACTGCGCCGCAAACCATGTTCCATACCGATTTGTCTTACGTTTATATTCCGCCATCAATCGCTTAAGTGCCGATCCAGCCATCTGTCTTTAACAAGTTCATCAATTCTGCATCAAAATCGGACCGAAAACATCCCTACAATATCAACATTTTACACAAATCCTTTCGCCCAACGTGGATATAGTAAATGTTTTGACTCTCCGCACTAAATCAATTTACGACCAGCGATTGGATAACTGTTTTATAGTTGGCCAATCATATTTGCTCTTACATTTTTACCCGGCATTTTCTCTTAGGTTGTCGTGTTATGCTGATTTTATTCAATTTAGAATCTGACAAACAAGCGACTGACTTATTTGTGGTGGTTAACATTTTGGGGAAAACTGAAGCACGGAAACATCAGCATATCAGGTTTGTATGAATATGCTTTTGCATGATTGATTGGGCGTAATGTTATTCGAAAGGATCATTATTTGAAAAAAAGGCCGCTTTGTCTTTCATTTTCAGATTTCCAATGAAAGAAGTCGTTTTCTGAACACATTTCTTGAGCGATTCTGGTAAATTGCATCAATGTTTTTTTACCCAGTGGCAGACAATGAAGTTTAGTACATTGAATCCCCTATGGTCTGCCTATTTAGTACATATGTTTTTCGGGTGATCGGCACTGGATTTTTGGTGGTTCGCGGTACCGGGTATTCGACGTGTTCTTTGGAGGTTTATAATTGGCATGGATTTGTGGAATAATTGATCAGTATTTGGAACTGTTAGGCCAACACTTGTTTTGGTTGATATTACCTAAAACCTTCATTACACTTATTTTTCGATCTAAATTTATTTATGACATTTTCTTCGCGGTGTGAAAAAATATATATATCCATGCTTATTTTGACCTCTGACCTGCCGGAAGTGAGTTTAGGATGTAAGCTTTAATTTTATTGGTTGATATCCCAGGGCGAATTTGAACGCTGGGCGGGTGATATCCTCACTGGCGGTTTTAGAGCCTGACAAATTCCACCAGTTCTCTTTGTTACCTGTAACAATTTTTACTTTAAAGAGAATGGCTTCGTCTGGCCCTTTGAAGGTTTGTTGAGCAAAACTGACTTGAAATATTATTGATTCGACGAAAATAATTTAATCATTTTTCTGTGTTTAGGGCACCTTCACAAATGTAGATGTAGTTCACAGACGCTTGTATCTAGAGAATAATCGCCGAAAAATCATTACACTAGCCCTCTACTGTATGTATAAGAGGGGAAGATAGAAAAGACGATTTCGGCAAATCGATAAATAAAACAACCTGCACCAATGTTACTACGTACCTGGGTGATTTAGGGCTCCTCTTTTCAAATCCGTTGTCATTTTGCTAAAATAGCCATTGATTCTGAAGTTATCGCAGGTACGTAGTAACATTGATGCAGGTTGTTTTATTTATCGATGATTTAGTACTTGATTTGGCAAGTAAAAGGCGGCAGATAAAAAAAGAAGAAATTACACAATTTCATTCAGCAGTGTTCTGTATCGTTATATATATGGATCCATGGTAGACTAATAACGATACAGATCTATTTTGTATCGTTATTAGCCTACTACGTAATCCATATATGACAAATAAGTGATGGTTATAACATTTCTTGTTCTATTTTTAGATGACAGGGAATTATTTCATCTTAACAAAGTTTTAATATTTTTATTCATTTGTATGGTTCAGAAAATATTCAATTATCCTATGTTTTTTTCTAATGCTGGAAATGGTAAGCTTATACCCACAGATGCTTGTATCTAGCATGTAGTCGCCGATAACTCAGTACACAGCCATCTAATGTTACGTATATATATACATTTTTCATATAAAACTGTCCTCGTGTTTTTTGTTGTTGTAGACATTGTTTACTAACGCCAAAGCACCTAGAGGGACAAGTTCACCTGTGTTGGACATGGAGGGAGATACAGAGGCCGAAATGGCCATCGGAGCAGGTGATAATGTCAAAGTAAGCTCCAAAAACAACAAACGCCTATCCGTGGAAAGAATCTACCAGAAGAAAACCCAGCTGGAACATATATTACTCAGGCCTGATACCTACATTGGTTCCATAGAGAAAGTGACACAGGTGAGAAAAAATACAGCATCTTAACTTCATAAAATGTATGGGAGATTGTTAGGACCTTCATGTGCCCTGGTGCTCGATGAGTTCAGGACAATCACTCAGGAAGCCCATTGAATGACAGGGGTGCCTTGTTTTGCACCCTGTGCCAAATAATGAAATGTTGTCGTCATAGTGTTAGCCAGAAATCAAAAACAGGGTGTCTCAAATCACTATTTTCAAAGAAACAGGGTCTCATTTGACATTTTTCCTATCTATCCCATGTTAAATTTGACTGAATTAGGGTGTCTCAAATGGATTCCAGGACTCAAAGACACCGAGACACCCCTCTGGCTAACACTATGGTAGTCGTTGATTTTTGTCCACAATGATGTTAAATGACAATTTTGCCAAACTTGGTAGAAACGCTGTCATGTGAGAGAAACAACCCTTAAGTACATGTACTTTCTAATAAAACTAATATCATCTTCAATATAAAAAGAAGTTTTCTGTCAAAATACTATTCTTGTCATCTTCAAAATTATTGATGTGGCTACCTTGAGTGTTACATGTTATTTTTTAAAACATGTTGAATGTTAATTGTTCCAGAACATGTGGGTTATGGATGAAGAGGAAAATGTCATGGTGCAGAAGGATATAACTTTTGTCCCAGGCCTCTACAAAATATTTGACGAAATCTTAGGTATGTATGTTTACATGTATAATTACAAGCCTGTGCTGGAAGGTTTTCTCGGGTAACCTAAACATTGTTCTGGTGAACCTAAAAATAGGCTATTCAAGATGGGAATTAGGATGACCTGTGTTTGTCCTAGGTTAACCAGTTTTTCTTTTTGCAGCTTTTATGAATGTTCAGAGAGGAAATGAAACTTTGAAAACATACTTCATAAAATAATGTGATTAGTGTTCTATCCAGAAAATTTTCTTGAGTCCTTGAAATTGAAGGTAATAGTACCCATAATAGCTTCACTGTTAAAGCTATTACGCCTTAGCAATTTCTGACAAGCTAACATCGTGCAAAGTCACGAGAAACCGAATATAGCCAGGAAAGTTATATTTATTTAAAATATCACCTGTCTAATTCATTTTGTCCCGTCGTGTCCCAACACGAATCCGTCAATTTTTTCCAATTTAAAAAAAACGCCTGTCAGAAAAGACGGGTGGACAGGTCCCTAGCTAAGACCTTCTTGATAGTCTAATTCATGTTTTATTAACCATAATAAAACATAAATTAGACTATCCTTCTTCACCACTTTAATTTACTCTACACAGGCATGCAAATGGTGCAAAAATCAAGGTTGTATATAAAATATTTTATGTTTTCGAAACAATGAATCTAAAGATCTGTTTGTTAAGGGATAAAACAAGCCCCATGGTGTTTTATTCTCGCCGGATTGAAAAGAATCTGATAATTATTTTTACTTTTATAATGTTCAATGCTTATATATTGTTTACATATTCTTCTTGTACTTAAATATTTCTCTTCTGGTGAATAACAAAAAAAAAAAATATAAATAAATATCTATATATTATACATTGTACACTTGGATTTGAAACTATAAAGCAAACAGTGAAACATTTAAAGCTGATTTTACTTATCTTCTGTTTATTCCAGTTAATGCTTCTGACAACAAACAAAGGGATCCCTCAATGAACTGCATTAAGATAGACATTGATCCGTGAGTTTTGGAAAATTAATCAAACTTTTGTACATTGTATGTTATATATGTAAAATGGAATGGAAGAATTTTTTAATTTAAGCTGTTCATAAATTTTTTATTTTTTATTTACTTTATATTGCTCACCTGACAGGCCTGAACACACATTTTACATTAAGAAATCTGAGCCTCAACGTTGGTCCCCAAGGCTCTGTAGTATTTCAAAATTGATAAGGAATTGCAGTACTTGAAATATACAAACTATGAACTACATGTTAACTAGCAATCGCGGGGGCGGTTTTTACGAGGTTTCCTCCTGTTTTCCGCCGTATTGAGTAGAGAAGATTAAAAAGTGGACAATCCGTCGTCATATAAATGAAATCCCTTTGAGAACGACGTTAAACACCAATCAAACAAACAAACATGTTAACTATGAACTACATCTACATGTAAACTATGAACGGTCTGGTTACAGCAAACACAGATATACATGTATTATGAATGGCCTACATGTAACTAAACAAAAAAACAAACAAAAAAACAGTGCAGGGTTATGAACACTTGAAGTTTTTAAAACCGGTTCATTCAACTTCCAGAGGATTGAATTAATGAAGTTATTATGATATATATAATAACCAACATCATGGAAGCCGTTTACTGTTTCATGTGAGAGATGACATGTTAGTTTCTGTGTCATAGCAGGTCTTTCTGAAAGGGATACACAGGAATGACTTGCACTTGCACTGACGTCATCCATTCAATGTAATATACCTTTAAGTTCTCTGTATTTTTCAGAGAGAACAACAAAATCAAAGTATGGAACAACGGTAAAGGTATACCGGTTGTTGAACATAAAGATGAGAAAATGTTTGTACCAACCATGATCTTTGGACATTTGCTTACCTCTAGTAATTATGATGACAGTCAGAAGAAAGTAACAGGTATGTACATGTATCTACACTGATTATCGAAGACAATTGTCATTTAGCGTGGACGGTGCCATAGCTCAGTTTGTTGACTGGTCGACTGCTGAGTCCCCAGTACTGTGTCCGGAATTGTTTGATTCCCTATGTGCTTCTTAGGTATATTAGTGAAGTTTTCAGCGGCTGTGGAGTGGTTTTACTGGTTTCTTCCCGGTTTTCCGCCACCGACAACGCAAATTAGTAAATTGACATATAGGTAAACAGGGTTCGAATTTAGCGCCTGTCCATCAGTCCGAGACAGGTAAAAAGTCTGACAGACTGGCAAGCTTACGAAGAAGCCAGTCCGTCGGACTGGTTTAAAATTTTAGTCTGAATTTTAATTAAACTGCGCCTGTAAGTTGTGGGATAAAATAGTTCTCAATGTGAATGATTATTAGATATAACTGCCCTCTCCGGTTGAATGAAAACTGACCCGCCATCTCTCTGCTGCACAAGTTTATTTTCAGTCTAGCAGCTGAGCAAGTGACAACTCAGGACTGTCAAACTTTGCCACGACTGGGGTTGTTTCTTTCACAGATGGACGTAAAAAGGGAAGAGTGAACGAAAAAAAATTGAAATCATGCTTATTGCCTAGAAAGTTTTATTTTCTAGCCATGTGCGACACGCACTTTCTTGTCATACTAAAAAACAAACATAGGCGCTAGAACTTGCAAGCAACGATTACAAATTACAAATCTCAACAGAATTTATTCTGTTTAGGTTTGTAATCATTGCTTGAAAACGGTCTTAGCATCTAGGCCGAAACGGCGCTTACCAATATAACCAGAAGTTGTAAATCCATCTCGGTCGTCATGTTTTTGTAAAACCATCCTCATTTACAGGGTAACGTTCAAATTCAGTATTGTGGTAAAAGTTTCAGATTTTTTGTGAACAATAATTTTATGACTGAATGTAAGGAACAAAAAAATATGTACAAATTAAATAAAATACTGTTTTTGTTGATATGGAGTGTTTTCTATTTTGTTAAGTCTAATATTTCTTGCTTCAGGTGGTAGAAACGGTTATGGTGCCAAACTGTGTAATATTTTCAGTACCAAATTCATCGTGGAAACGTCCTCCAAGAATGAGAAAAAGACTTTTAAGCAGGTATGTTTTATATCTCAAGTTATGCTATGTACATGTAGTAATTTGTTGTGGGTTGCTGATGAATATATTGTAGCAGTGCTCATTTTTTTCAAACATTTGTCAGAATTGATTTTCCTCAGTTCATCTAACATTTTCTGGCGGGTGGTTGTGTAAGAACCTGGGGTCCGTTCACAAAGCGATCTTAGCTTACCTTGAACGTAACTACCATGACAACAAAATGTCTCCAGTACTGGTCGCTATGGTATTTACGTTGAACGTAGCCTAAGATCGCTTTGTGAAACAGGCCCCTGGTTCTCTGAGCTACAAGGCATCAGGGAGCTGATTTGTAATGGTGTCCTGTTTTTCATCTTGTCAAGGTCCTGTGGTGTTTTGTGTTTCCAGTGTTGTTTAGAGTGGTTTCCTTGACTCTTTAGGCTGGCATGGTGTCACGAGTGAGATAATTCAAGTACAAGCTAAACTTTATTTATTCCTCTGATACACAATGTACATGTGTAAGGGACAGGAAGCAGATTGATTGTGGTGTCCTGTTGTAAGTCCTGTTTTAAGTCCTCTAAGGTGTTGGGTCTTCTGTGTTGCCAGCATCATTTCCGGTGGTTTCTTCCACCGATATTGCTGGCATGCCGTCATATGAGTGAAATCACCTTAAGTACAGCGTAGATCACTAACCAAACAAAGAAACCTTATTGAGTACACATGTATGCATATTTTGTAGATCATTTTGGTAAAGAAATGTTGTAGTATCTCAGTTATGTCTACAGTTGTGTGGATCAGCAACCGTGTTTGTTTTTCTAGCTCTATTTCCTGTATTTTTAGACATGGGCTGATAACATGACCAAGACAAAAGAGCCAACCATCCACACTGCTCAAGGAGATGATTTTACAGCCATCACATTTTACCCTGATCTTGCCAAGTTTAAGATGGAAAGCCTTGATAAGGATGTTGTCGCCTTGTTTACAAGGAGAGCCTACGATATTGCTGCCGCATCCAAAGGTGTTAAGGTCATATTGAATGGAAAGAGAGTTCCAGTAAGTGTCAACTAAAAGTATTCTGATTTATTTCACCCTGTAATAATTCCTCTGATTGTTGAGAATGGTTACACTGTATGGAGCCTCCTGTGCTCTAGTGCTCACTGAGCTAAGGGGCACCAGGACTGATTTGTCTGTCGCCCTCCTGTGGGGTCCTTGCCTGACCATTATCAGTATATTTGGTATACTGATGTGTTGGTTTTGACCACTTAAGGACTGTAGATGTTTATGCTTCCATGCTAAACACAAGCATTATAGTTGTTTGTAATGGTTCTTTTCATCATACAATTTCATCGTAGCGACTAGGGGTGTAACGATTCGCCGATCTCGCGATACGATATGTATCGCGAAATACCATCACGATACGATAGAATCGCGATACTATGGCTTACCTCAAATTTAAGGCTACAGCTCAAACAGCCACAATTTGAACTTGTAGGCTCTGAATGATGAAAAAAATACAAATTTTGTTAATAGGCATTTGCATATATGTTAAATGAACGGTAAAAAGAAAAAAAGGTCTGAAAATAAATTTACACCAGGGTCATAAACAAGAATCTCCATAATGGCCTTAAAAACATTTAAAAAAATGAAAATGGCCCTAAAAAAGTTCAAAATGACAAGGGGGTTAGTAAACATTTTGATGTCTATAATATATCTTTATTTAAGTTTGAATATGATATTAAATTTAAACTTTAATAAAGATATAAGTTGTAAACGGGTAACTCCTCTAGTCTGATCTATTTAAGGCGTGCCATTTTAGGTGTGTTAATCACCTGTCAGAAAATTTTAAGGCGAGTGATTCTCACACCCCTGCTCTCCAACAAAGCAAGAGGCCTGTCTATAAACCCCTTGGTCTTTGTGTTTCAGGTGAAGAATTTCCGTGACTACATTGACCTCTATGTGAAGAATAAGACTGACGATAACGGGTCTCCTCTCAAGATTGTTTACGAGAAGGTTAACGATAGATGGGAGGTTGGAATTACGCTGAGTGACAAGGGTTTCCAACAGGCCAGCTTTGTCAACAGTATAGCCACTACCAAGGTGAGAAACGATCTAAACATTGTACCCGCTGGCTAATTATAAGGACTTAATGTTTCCAGCTTGCTTTCAATCTGCCATAGTCAGCACTGTAGGATAGTTATTTTTCCAACAAAGCATAGACTTTCATGACTTCACAGTTACAGGTTCTGGTAGTGACTACTTATTGTTGGAGGGGCCCGCGCTGTGGCTGAGTGGTTAGCCCGTCTTACTGCAGATCCTCCTTCGATGTACCGCACGGGTTCGAGTCTCCCAGTGAACCTGAGGTATATGAGGGAGTCACACGAGGTGACTTCGGCAATCGCGTGAGCGGTCTTTACGAGGTTTCCTCCCGGTTTTCCGCCGTATTGAGTAGAGAAGATTAAGAAGTGAAGAATCCGTCGTCATATAAATGAAATAGCTTTAAGTACGACGTTAAACACCAATCAAACAAACTTATTGTTGGAACACACCGTAGTCCTATAAGTGAAACGCCCTTGAGCATTGCTTTAAACACCAATCAAACAGTCATACCTTCAAATCAAATCAGTTGTCTCTCTCTGAATGTCTAAACATTCTGAAGTGCTCTGTCTTAATATGTACTTTAATCCGTCAAAACTGGTTCAATTCTCTTAAATTAAAGTGTTAAGTAGTATTCAGCTGGTGGTTGCTATGCGGCATCTTGTCACCTTATTGCACTCTTTTCTGTTTATTACCTGTGAAGTCAATTGTCGTTTCCCTCACCCATTGGGCTGGTCCACTGTCATATGATTAAAATAACCTTAAGTATTGTGTAATACCTCTATTAAAGTACATATAGATAAGATTTCTTTAAGAGACTTGTCGATATGGGGGAAAAATGCATTGTGAATGAAGTATTCAAGTCGGCCATCTTTCTAGGCACCTGAAGCTAGGAATTGCTGTATCTACAAACATTTTTGTTGATTATTCTCCAGGGAGGTCGTCATGTGGATTACGTAACTGATCAGGTGACGTCAAAGCTCATAGAGGTTGTCAAGAAGAAAAACAAAGGGGGGGTCAACATCAAACCATTCCAGGTATTAATGAGTTTATCCTTTCCAGTTCCTATGCAACTTACCATTCCAGGTATTAATGAGTTTATCCATTCCAGTTCCTATGCAACTTACCATTCCAGGTATTAATGAGTTTATCCTTTCCAGTTCCTATGCAACTTACCATTCCAGGTATTAATGAGTTTATCCATTCCAGTTCCTATGCAACTTACCATTCC
>JAVFBZ010168830.1:0-16687 GCA_032466195.1 Katharina tunicata
TCAGGTTGTTTTATTTATCGATTTCTGGAAAGCGTCCGGAAATTTGCCGAAAGCGTCTTTCCTATCTTCCCCTCTTACACATACAGTAGAGGGCTAGTGTAATGAGTTTTCGGCGATTATTCTCTAGATACAAGCGTCTGTGGATCGGGCTTTACTTTTCTGCTGAACCATCGATTGATTGTCCCGTGTGAACAGTAACGACAAGGTTCTGATTCACCCAGCCTGTTGTATGACTTCAATTCATGAACGAACAGCCAATAAACTGCATGTTTTTGACATTGTTTTACTAAACTGATAAAAAGGTGCATGAAATAAATAGCGTTTGAATGAAATTAGCTGTTACCCGGCTATGATATAGAGATCTGGTGTTATCTGACTTGTGTTGATCTGTGACGCATTAACTGGTACATCACTATGTATAAAATTCGACCAACTTGTATGAAGTTTTCTGTCTTGAAGAAAGTTTTAATGTTATTTCCTAAATTTAAATAGAAGGGCGTGATGGTTTAGATGTTATTATCCCATCGCTTTGCACCATTCACAAATTAATTATCTTAATGTTTATTTTATAGTACCCTCCAGTACAATCAGACAATCGGAAAGAAACCTTAGGTCAAACCAAAGTTCTACGACGTCAATACTGGCGTCTGGAGAACTCTCACATAACTTTATTTTTTGTGATTATCATCTTTGTGCAACAAGACACTTCTAGGGAAAACGTGATGTTTCAGCAAACTAGAGTTTTGTTGTCTAAAGAATAGCAGGGATTTGAAAGGTTTCGATTTACAAGAAATGTTCAAGAATAATTATACGAAAAAAGAAATCTGACGAAAAATAAAACGTTTCGGTGCATGTAGGAGTATAAATCAAATTCTGAAGAATAGTATAAGCGAAAAATTTAATTTGTAAAACATAATAAATGTAAAAGAATAAATTATAACACCGTTTGAATTGGAGGATGGCGTTTTGTCGCATTATTATTTAACAGCGTTCCTACACGATTCTGTCGTTTATTAAAGCTTGGTAAGACAGTGCGAGCATTAAACTTAAATTTAAATTAAACGCAAAAACGCCAAATACCAGGTCTATACTTAGGACTGAAACACGCATCTGTTTCCTCTGTATGGTGAGGTGAATGTTTCAAATTGAGTGAGACACAAGACTGCCATATGCTTTAAAGTATCCCAACACACACCATTGTTTCAAATGAAAAAAATATCCCTGATACTCATCAAAAAGATAATTCTTTCCTCAATAAAAAAAATTGCATAAAAAGGGCGAATTTATGTGGAAGCGTTTTCGGTGTTAAGCGTTATTCGGTTTCGCACCAATTAAAAAGCAATGTAACTGAAACGTTGCGCTTTAAAATAACATTATTTTTTATACAGTAGGGCTGAAGTATGTAGATGTTAAACTCTCTGTTTTGGCTGTAAATCTAAACATATATTAATTAATGGAGTTGTATATGTTGGAGGGACAGCCAACACATAAGCATACATAGGGTAATCGAGCGAATTTCATATGGCTTTAGATGCACACTGTTTTGTTTATCAGTAAATAATGCTCTGCATGTAAAACAAATGGACACTGTTGAATCTGTCTACATTGGCAGTTTGACCCCCAGGCTGTGAAAAAGTTCCCGCCAAAATGGTGATGATCGTACTGTCCGAGATATCTTGCGCGTTACATCCGATGACTTCCAAGTGGTCACCAGTAGGCATGATATGATAAACACATTAGCTGCTTAGTTACCATTGCACTATACAATGCTTAATCCTCTTATCCATTGAGAAAACGTCTTCAAGCTCTTGTCACATCACATATCCCGCTATTTCAAACGTTTCGACAGCGTTTCAAGGAGACTTGCATGGCCTATATATTCTCTATATTCTGTGTGGTAAATACCGTCTCATCACGACCACTTACTTGACAGACACATTCTGTGAGACTTTAACTAGATTGACGGATGAGCTAGAATGAGACAGATTAGGTGGTGATTCGAAATTCGGTTATCAATTAATCAGATTGATTTGTATCAACAGCGTACGTCACAATGGTCAATGGATACAATTCAAGTTCGTGTCAGTGGTACAAGCAAACTAGACAAACAAATCTATGACTTAACAAATGAAAACACTCAGAGTAACACCACATATACTTACAGATTTTGATTAATTTCAGTACAAGTGCAAGGTCAAAGGCAGGAGAAGGAGGAATTTTAAAAGTCGAACAAAACGACAGGTATCAATGAATAATTATGATCAGCATACTATAATAAAATAATATCATCACAGGTTGAGACATCTTAACCCATAATCGCTTCAAGACAATGGTTAATAGATGTATAAATCTGCGCATAGAAACATAAAGTAAAATCTGTGCATTCTCAGATGTTCTTAAATTGAGAATAAATATTGTAATGTCGGGCTAAGAAGAGCTTCTTTTCCAGACGACGAAAAGATGGATTTCTTTTAAAAAATCTCAATTTCTATTCCCAGAAGAACAGATGTCGAAGTCATTGGGATTCTTGCGTAAATCATTAGTTCCTCAAGGAACAACTTCATTTGAGAATTTCGCAATGGAGTTGGTCGCGTTTCCACTGATGTCGTTCCCCCACAGAGATTTTAGGACATAGCGGAATCACACCTGGTTTAGAGAAAGTGTTAATGATTGCATACACGAACAGGTTGACAACTAAATGTCTAGTATAACCTAAGACATGCCAAGAGGTCGACAAATAAGACGTAAACTTTTTTTCTGTGTATCTCTGAAGAAGACGGAATTTAAAAGTTTCCTAAAAATATCCATTGAATAAGTCTACGAAATACAAACTTTTTCGGCGAATTTGTGTTGCCTTAATTTTACATTGGTATACAAGTGTATTCATTTACACAAACCCACACAAACCTTCTGTTTAAAGCCAACTGACGTTGTACCCAGCGATCATTGGTTCTCTCAATGCGTTCAAGAGATAAAAGCTCATGTCTGACAAGCTTGGGACTCCATGTGTAAAGCTATTGATTGCGCTGCACAATTATTTGAATTTAGAATCACATTACGTAGGTTACAAATATGTTGTTAATGTTTCAAATTAAGAAAAAGAGCTCAATTTGGAACTACAACAATATGGCTTAAAATAAAGAGTAGATACAGAATCTTTTCCCTTGCCGAAAATTACATCAAACATGGTTTCTGCCTAAAACGCAATTTGGTGACTCACCGAGGCCGTTAAACACTTTAAAAGCTTGCCCATTACAGGAAACAAACTGCTGAAGCAGTCTTGCAGCCCTTATTTTAAGTGGATTAGGACTGAAGTCGGTGTAAGTTAAACCGCCGTTTACCTCGTTCTAAGATCTTGAATGGACTTGAATATAAAACCACTATGGCTGTCCTTCCAACAGTTTTCAACTTCACTAATTTGTCCCATTTTGCCGTAGGCGTCATGGATTTTTTTTTACAAGTTCATAGTTTTAGCACACAAGAAAAGAAGCTTAACGCGAAAGAAAATCCCCAGGCTGTTAACATCATTAGCGTCCTTTTTTAATGAATATAGAAGTCACTACTTAGTCTTTTAAGAACGGGGGTCAATTTTTTTTTATTCCGTACGACAGATATTGTACTATTTTTTTTGCGTTCATAGTTCAATGTGACGTAATTTTTATCGTTTGATATTTAATTGTTAGACATTTTGTAAAACTGGTCCCAGAGTATAGAAGAAATCGCCTTTAACTGACATTATGTACATCACAGGATCTGAGATGTCACCTTCAGAGATGATAAAATTGTACCAATATAAATAACAATTACTGCCGCAAATCGGGCCATTTTTTGTCATGTCTACTTTAAATTATGCTTGAACTCGTAACACAGCATCTGATACGAGTAGAGATGGTTTAGCACAAAGGACTGTCTCAATATTCTAGTTATTAGCTACTCATTTTCACTTTACAGGATGAAACTCTGGGCTACTGGATCAATGTATTAAAATGATTATATTTGTGTAAAGAGTAATAACACTGGCACATGGGTATCTACTAATTAAAACCGATAAATGATCTTCATGTTCTAGATAAATTCTCAGAGACAAGTTTCTGGATCTCTAGTTGTTATGGGTAACATACACACGTCTCGAGGATAGGTAAAAAGAGTTGGATGGTGGGGAACATGTGGTGAATATATAGCACACAGAGATATCTATATTTGTTGATATAATCTAACAAGAATATCGTGTAGACTCATTAGTCTGTAAAGTAAGGATAACAAGTTATGAGTTATCCGATCCTTGTATGCTATATTAGGTCTCCGTGAGAGGGGTTTAAGCATTTTAGGTGCGAGGTTTTGATATTCCTGTATAAGAAGATTAGCATGCCGGGCTGGTCAAATTGGAATACAAAAGTCTATATTTGAGCCTTTACCTGGTTCCTAGTTAAACCCATATCGGTACAACGTTTGAAGTGTATTTATCCAATAAGCTTCTCTTTCCAACCGTTTCTGTTTGGTTTCCTCTTCAGAAGTAAAAACTGGAGTTTTTTTTCAATCGGCATGCTTTCCAAATGATCTATAACCGAATGATCAGGAAGGGAAAAATGTTCAGCTATTGATCAGCTGTAAATAATTATAGATACAGATCATGTTTAGTCCTCCAATCTTGTGAATGGAATAGCACCCTGTGACTCATTCCAAAAATGGGCTTATTAAACCATTTAAATCAAACATAATACTGTCTAAAACAAACAGCAGACTCCTAATTATGTTTGGTAATGCAACCTTGATCAACGATCGGCACTCTGCGTCGCATCCGCCCAGGTCGTGACTCCTCTTGAAGCCAGTTCAGTTAGACGATATTACATCTCGTCTATTCTCCTCAGGCTGGATGTTCCACAAAGGAAATTGATTACGAGTGATTGGCTTCAGAATATGAACTAGTGCTCTAATAACAGAGAATTACACACCGACTGACTTCTCCTTTTTGATCGACAATAGGATAGAGTTTTTAAAACGTCATTAGGATGAATAGTAGTTCTTTGATTCTAGGGTATTTCTGTTTACCATTGTTATAATTAGAATCTTTGCCTGAATTGGCTGTCTAGGTCTCCTTTGATTAGCTGAGAAAAACTTGGAGGTGTAAGGAAACACATACTCTCTTCTGTCTTCAAAGAACACGAAAAATGTAGCCTTTATGATGGCTTTATCAGTGTTACATTTTACTGAAGAAAGGGGGGTTCCTTGTTTGTGTTATGTCAGTGTTATGACAAGTATAGACTGCATAGTATAGGAATACAGTGCGCAACTGGTGGAACACAAATACAACAAACAAATAAGGACCACTCATTGACACAAGAAGCACAATGACAACTAAATCTCTGACCAATCACAATCATTTCTGGCAAACACAAATGTAGTTTTCTCCTACTATATATTGTTTGTTTGTTTGATTGGTGTTTAATGTCGTACTCAAGAGTATTTCACCTATATGACAACTTATTAATTATTAATTTGCGTTGCCGGTGTATGGTGGAAAAAACGGGGAGAAACCTCATAAAAAAAACCCGCGAACTCTGCAGCCACCGGAAAACTTCCCTTATATACCTAAGGTTCACATGGGGGATTGAACCTATTCCGGGTACAGTGAAAGGGGCTTCGCAGTCCAACACTCAACCATGGAGCCCATTTTATAGAAGTTTGAACAATATAGAATGCATTAATGTTGAAGAGCATCAAGAATCATAGATATACCTTTACCAATTCTGTAGAGAGGAACACAACAACGAACATTATTTTGACAATTTTCTTTTGGAATTTTTAGTTAAATTATTTTACACATTTACATTATCTTAATATACATTAAGGTTTTATAAACTTACTAACACTTAAAATTTGAAATAGCTGTTATAAAATGCATTCAAAAAAATTAGACATTAAATATAATTAACATAACAATTTCTAGACATAGTAGGCATTTATACGAATGTCTGAAAAGAAAGTATAACATGTGAAGGTCATTTATCACAGATGGTGTTTGTTGGGTGTTCTATACAACCATACCACCAACCACATCAATGTCAGTGAACAGAGCTGAACCTTTAAAACCATGAACCATGGAACCAGAAAAACAACTTAAAAAAGGTTGGATATTTACACTCTTATTGGAACATAAACAAAACGCTACGTGGTCACTGATCTATGACCAGAATAGTTTTGACCAAATTACCTTCAAACACAATCAGTTATTATGCTGAAAAATTCTTACTAGACAGACATACGATCAAAACAATATAGAAGAGAGAATCACAGTAATCAATATCATACTAGAGACTACAGTTAAAAGGAATATGCTAATTCATTAATATTGGAAAATTGTCTTTTGATTTGTAAACAGTATACTATATTGTCATTACTGCCTTTGACACATTCCATAATGCTGTATTTTTTTTTTTAGAGGACATTCCATTTTCTTTAATCATTGGGAATTCCATATCGCTTTTCCAGAAAAATTCCATTTTTTTTTTCAATGTGAATTCAATTTTGTTTTGTAGCAAAAATTCCATTCTGCTTTTAGTGGGAATTCCATGCCGTTTTTTGTTTTTAAATATATATACAGGAAATTCCTTTCCTTTTTCCAGAGGATATTCCTGTTTTGGGTTTTTTCCAGTGGTAATTCAATATTGTAAAAGTCTTTTTTTTAAAGCAGGAAATCCATTGTGTTTTTTAGCTGGAGTTATTGTTTTTTTCAGTAGAAAGAGTTGTAAACATACTTGTACTTGTACTGTGTTGTATTTGAGGCTAACATACTAACGTTGATAGCTTAGCTCACTACTAAGACTGTTTTGTCAAATTTGGCTGTTATTTGTTGTTTGCTATATTTTAAAAACTTCAATACATATCTTTAAAAAAAATCTCTATTATGGTGAATTAACAGTGTTCAATATTCCATACCAGCATACCATATAACAAACTTTTATCGCTTGCCCAAGAATCTTTGCAGGCAGAATCCATGCACAAAACTTCAGGCCTGCGATTTTGAATAGTTTTTTGCCTCTTGCTAACAAAATTCTGGAACGATGAGGCAAACGAACATACAAACACATTACAACCCTGAAAAGATTTAAGAAAAGTGTTAACATAAAAGAGTTATGTGGAAACAATCCTCTGACCCAAAGTTAAATCAGTAACATCAGATCAACAAAACAGAGTCTAAGTTTAAATTTATATTATCAAAAACAGGTTTTTATTGGCTATCTTGTGATTGAATATTCAGAGAGCATTGCTTTCCAACATTTTAGTCTTTTTGTTTTTAATCATCACAAACAATACAATCACAGCTCAACCACACCTGATGACAAAATAAAGTATCAAAACATAGAGTAAATGAAAATGTTAGCTGAGTTCAAATCCTGATTCAGACTCTACAGCATAGACCAGTTTAATCCTCATTGTCTGTTCATCTTTGAACTCCGGTAGTTTCAGCAGGTTCATACAGGTACTGGCTGTTGGCAGTCTTTCGACTTCATTGCCAGCGTAGTGGACACAGAAAGCTGGATATAGATCCTGTGAAATATAAAGCACAGTATATAGTAGATGCTAGAAACTACAAGTACAGGATTAGATTTAGTTAAGTAACTGCACAACTCTGAATAATCGAAACACCAAGTAGAATATCTGAAGGGTTCTTCCTAATACCATGAAGAACATGAGATGTATAGGACAGTTACTGAAATCAAGCATATGATAAGCCAATCACACCAGCTGTTGGCAAGACACTGACTGGTTGTTTCTCCAGAAATGTGCTACTACATAACATTGCATTAATGTGTTCTATCATACTCAGAGCTATAGTTGCTTAAATAATAAAGGTGACATAGACTTGTAGGAAGTGATATTTCTATGTAAACCGGGTTGAACAAGGAATGTTTAATCAACTTTCTACAGAAGAACCTTTGACTGAATGTAGGAATACTGTACCTTAAACCCTAACAAAGGTGGTCTTGAACAACTCGTTACAAATTTCAGCAGTTGTCTTTTTTGTTGGTCAGTGAATTGGCCAACCACTTTCCAGAAGAGTTGGATCACAGGGTGATCAGCTGTGTAACCACCTGGAAATAAACATAACACAGACATAAACTACAGGGCTCTATTTCAGTCATAAAACGTAGAAGAGTCACGTTTGACAGCCTTATAAAATAAATCTGGTCAATTCAGCAATGGTTGAGGACACATTGACCAAAACAAACATTAACAGACAAAATAGTGCATACCTACAGAAAACTTCTGTTTATTAAACACCGCACATCTTCAAAGCCTTTACTGACATTTGTCTCACCTATTTGATACCCGTTCTTAAATGATGTGCTTGACAATACATCCCAAAGTTACGTTGAAAATAACTACAATTTACCCTTGGTTTACATTATCAGAAAACACTATTCCATCCTGCAAACGAAACCCCTTTCTACTAAGCAGTCTACTTCAACAGGTGAAAGTAGCACAAACAAAGACATAATAATAGCACATACTGTGCCAATATTTCACCAATACTCTTCCACACAGTTATCAAGTACATGAATGTGCTCAGAACAAACTGCCCGAAAAACAGAGATTATTTTAGTAAATAACTTACCAGAGTAGTTAGTATACTGCTTGAGATCCTCAACGTCGACGGGTACGGATGCACCAGAGATTAACACCTGTAGCTCATGATGATCAAACATTCTCAACCAGTCCAGATCTATAACATCGGACATACCCTCACGGAAGGCCTGGCAGTGCTGACGAATCTTCATTAACAAACAAACAAATTATCAGCACGTATTTTTATGGCAAAAGGGGAAGCATAAATCGTTTACAATGTTGTTCATAACGTCCATTTTTAGAGTGTTTGAGACTTAAGAAAATGTTTTAAAACCTTTTGGTGTAAGGGAGATAATCCTGGGCTACAGGAATCCCACAGACATACACATCATTATCTCCACTTGAAAATGCTACTGATAATCATTTCCCTATACGAGATAAGGTTTCATTTTTACGTTTTGCACCTGTTCAAATTTCACAAATGGTAAGAAACTAATGTTCTTATTTGTTTTCAATAGGAATTTACTGTTTCATGGAAGAAATTGTTGATATTACGCAAACGGACAGTTAGCCAATGGAAGCTGGTAAAACTTTAAGGGGCACTTTTACTATATACTCACTCCAACATATTCAAGTATTTTATATTGACATACTGTATTAATGTGACAATCCACAGTACCTGTTTATTGAGGAGATAATCTGCCATGAGGTGGATGTATTCTATTCTGTTACTGTTTGTCACTGGGATGTTCCTTCCTCCAGCTTTCAAGTCCTCTAACTGTGGACAGGGAGTAACATATAATACATTCATTATTCAACTGCCTAGGCCTTCATTTAAATGTTTTTGTTATCACTCATTATCAGTAGTTGTTTTTTTCACTGTTTCGACATGTATTTCCCTAGCACAGGGAGCTTGGTTTATAATGTAAGTGTTATAACATAACAGACTTAATATGTTGAAGGGAGAGCCTTTGTTTAGGCTACAAGCCTGTTCACCAATCCCTATTTCAAAATCTTTATTGGAAATAAAGAGGTGCTCATCAAATTACTATCATTTTTTTCAGAAGACAGCAATTGGAGAAAAATTACACACGTGTAAATGTATGCCTTTATATTTCTACAAATTGCACTAAACTTAGATCTGATATAAGTTATTTTGTCACACAGGCACCTGATCAAATTGTCATATCTACAAAGGCATACACACAATGTACAACACTCCTCCTACATGTACTTATGAAACTTACAAAAATCAGCTGGTCTTGAACCAAGTAACAACAAATCTCCACTGCTGAGCTACTATGTGTAATGTAACAAGTTCTATAAACAGTTGTATGTATTTATATATATATGTCATGACAATTTCAAATTAGAAGTGGAATTGTTAAAACAGACCTTGGCCTCGCCGAAGTCATTTTTCAGCACAGAAAAGTCCAGTCCTAAATCACTCACTTCTCCATCAAAACTCTTTAAAAACAACAAGTTTCTGTGAAGAAAAGAAACCAACTTTAAAACTGAAGTATTATATAATAACAAAAAAAATGGAGTTTTAGTTAGCATCTTTAACATAACTGAAATCTGCCCAATGATATTGGGCTTTCGCATCAGGCACTTAAATTGTTAAAAACAGTTGGTGCTTGAAAATCAGATTGGTAGTTAGATTTGTAGATGACCTCACGTAGATTTTTTCTTTGGAATAGCCATGTAGCAATAAAAGCACAAACAAACTACTCTGAGGGGCCCTAACTATAAAAGGAAATAGATCCCTGCTGGAAAACATGAAATGGCACGAACTGCCAAATACTAATATAGACATTGTAACTGATGCTGTGGGTTGTGCCATAGTACCACTAGTGGAGAAGTTATGTAACTCTTCACAAAGAATGGTTACTACAAGAGCATCACACATTGTGCCATTCCGTCATAACAAGCCCCCCACATACTTAAGACACTTACTTATACATTTCTGGGTCCATGGAAGCTAAATGGTGGATGTCCAGGTCACCACTGTGTCGACTAAGAATTTTAGACAGGAAGAAACTGGCAAAGGGTAACTCAGCCAACATGTTTTCATAAACTGCCTACAAGAAGAACATGTACACTTTAGATCTATCTTAATTATATTGTGTCACCATCTAAAAATAATTTATTCATAAAGTTTAAAAAGTTCACTTTTCTATTTACAAAACAGTTTATGGTTGAATTTCCATTTGTATCGCTGAAAGCCTGAGAAAGAAATTTACAAATACTTGCAGGACATTTTTGGTAAAATATGAAATTGTTCAGTCAAATGAAGAATTTCAGAAATAAATTGTAAGTATCATACCTTTCCAAGCATGCGCCCCACAAAGAAGTAATGTTTTAGATAGTCTTCATTGAGTACTTTAGCCTGAGGATTGGGGTAGAGTAATCTATCTGTGGTGTACTTAAAGAAACCTCGATTAGGATCGAAAGCAGTTCTTAAAAGTTGACTCAAAAATTCTCTGAAGATTCCACCTCCATCTATACCAGCTTCATCCAAGCCTGCTGCATTCACTAACTGTATCCTCATCTTCAGCTTAAGATTTGGCTCTGTGAATGCAAAAAAGTTTTGACATAAACAACATTTGGATGTATTTCTTTGATTGGTGTTAACCGTCGTACTCAAGGGTATCTTACTTATATTACGACATTGCGCTGCTAGTATATTGTGGAAAACCAAGAAGAAACCTCATAAAGCTTGTCCCCGATCTCCGCAACCACCTGAAAACTTCCATTATATACCTAGCAATAACATTTAGAAAAAAGGTTTAAAAGTCATGACCTTAACTGTTTTAAACTTCCTATTTACCTTCAGTTGATATCTGAGACCAAAGAAATATTACAACAACAAAAAAAAGCTGTTCAGGATAATATAGAAATTCAGGAAAGTATATATATATTTGTTACACAACTGTAGAGCTTAAAAATAGCTCTGTGACTGGTGGAAGAGCTCCAGATAGACCTTAGACTGATGACAGTTACAGGTAATGCTCAAGCTTATTTTTCAGATCAAGCATGACATACCGGTAGTATAAGTACAAGCAGCTTGGCTTCACAGAAACATTGTGAAATAGTACGACTAACCATTATCTTTTGAGAGTTTGTCAAAGGCGTCCTCATAAACATAGTTCCTTCTGATCATAACACTGATAGCTGGTCCTGATAAAAAATGTGTAACATCATTCTGGTGCTCTTCTTTATCTTTGTTTATTAATCTCTGTAATACCTGAAAAATCACCATATAAAATAATCAGCAACAGAAACAACCAAAATGTCATTGATATAGGAGTTTTTGTTGATCAGAGTTTTATGCCATATTTTAGTTGGATTTTTCCTCTCTGAGTTGGCATACCAGCACAATAGGTGGAGGTAACAATTCTCGGCATAGCCGACAACAAACAAATTCAGACCACCAGAGAACTGAATATTCCAGATATTTGTTCCAAACAGCCATGTTTCACAAAAAACAATCATTACACCTTCTGCTGCTGCTGAAAATTATATTAGATTTTTTGCATTGGCTAAATAAAAATGTGTTTAAAGCACAAAATAATGAATACCTTGACTCTTTCTTGAAATGCAACAACAAATGGAACCTCTGTGAGCACAATAAGGTTCCTAATCTCCTTATTTGATAATGGTGGACCTTCATCTTCAACTACAAACAAAGAAGCAAACAATACATCAAGAGAAAGAATCAGAACATTCTAGCGAAATATCCCAAAACTTTGTAAACCTATCCATCCCCTTGGGACAGACCAGCCCATGCATGGTTTGTTAATAGCAGGGTCTCTTCTCTGAGCAGATATCCAGGCTTCAAGTTTGTTTGTTTGATCTGGGTTTTTACAACCTACTTAAGGTTTTCAATCAATTGACAACACTGGCAACAAACTAGACAAAGAGAGGAAGAAAACAATCTGAATTTACAACCCGTCTGCTTCCTGATACCCTTTGATCAGTGCGCATCAGAGCAAATGATACACCTACCACTTCAGTCTTGAAAATGAAAAATCAGATCCAGATATTTTAAAGATAGACCGGAGTTTATGACCAATTTGGACCAGTTCATTTTTGTTTTGGGTAAGTTGTCTTTAGAATGACCTGAAATCATTAATGCAGTTTTTATTTGGGAAGATGCTGCAATTTATTCTGCCTGAGTTTCATTTAGCAATGACCCATAGTAATACATCCAAATGACTTACCTTTTGTTTGAGCTAAAGACCTAAGAGCACCAAGTGGACGTCTAACAAACATTTCTCTCTGAGCTCTGTAAAGCTGTGCAGGCTTTAAACATAAAAAAAAATAACATAATTTAGTTTGCTGGGAGTTTTCCCATTACTTGGTAATAAGAGGCAGCAGAAAAGGTAAGACTATCGGCAAAAAGGAATATTCAAGAGTGCGGCTATATGCACAATTACCCTTGGCCAACTCCTGAAGGCAACATGGAAATCTAAACAGGTGGCATACTTCAAACTAATCTGGATGTGTCGTCATCAGTATTAACATTTTGTGGAGTAATGGTGTCTGAAAAAAGGTGAATTATCTTCAGAGTTGTGATCAAACTGTGCCAAGACTATTCAATACATGCAGACATTTTTGTTTGTTTTGTCTCAATTATTTAAGAGACTGTACTTACCCTTTCAGCCTTAATGGAGACATGGGGAGCTAACCAGTGGTTTGGAGGGCAGAAAGCACGCCTTGTATCTCTCTTATACAGCTGACGAACCAAGTGAGCTATTACCTGAAAAATAGAAATGTGACAATCTTCATAAAAATTCTGAGACAGACAGAAATATCATTCACTTTCTAAACGGCACAATTTCTAACATCATTTAATGTTTTATATCGCAAACAGCATTGCCTATTTTATAAATGGTAAGGAAAGGAAAGATGGCATGCCTCCCTGAGCTGTATGTATGTATATTAATAATGTTGTTGCAGTTTACACTACACTAGTGGTAGAACTTCGCAGCACTGATCTTAAACAACATAACAATGAACAGGATATTTTTGTCATTTGTCTTTTCCTTTAATGGGTTACCTTAAAAAGATAAGCCCACATAGCGGTTTGCTTCTCTTCAGTCTCTGTTTTCTCTTGTCGTGTTCTGATACCAGTTCTCTGTAAAGCGGCCCTATAGTCTTCATGCACCACAGGCTTGGAGTCCGGGTGAGCCAACTGAATGATCCCTAAACACCCATCTCTTAGAGCCTGGGTCATTGGAGCCAGTTCAAATAAATCAAACGGCATTGATGAGGAGTTGGAATCTAAAGAACAGAAAACAGTTTCTTCCATTACAAAGAAATAGACTTTTGTTTAACACTGACCCATGATATATGGCAAGACATATGCACAAACCAATTAAGGTTCTAGGAAATCAGCAAAGGGCCCTTTGGGGTTTAAGGTAAAATTTGTCTGTTTTTTTTTTATATGCAGCATTGGTGCCATCATGATTTATTATAGAAAGTGAGGAATTCTTTGTGTTGCCAAGTTGTAAGTATAGCCAGACTTTAACAAAAACTTAACATTCTGCTGATACAAAAATAATAAGAATAGGGCTTACTATTGGACAGTTAGACTGTTCAAATCAGGAAAGCGAAATTCTTGATTGAAATTCTGTTGTGAAACCTGGTTGGGTCAAGACCCTGATCTTTGTAAATTGGTCAGCTAACAAGGATGACACCAAACCTATTGCAGGTACAGTGAAAGGGACTCTGTAGTCCTACGCTCAGCCACTGAGACACGGCCCGGCACCACCAAGGATTGCCAATTTTTCAAGACTTTATTTACATAAGATCAAAGAGAGAGGATATATCTTGATGTACTTTGCTGTAGTTCATTTTCCCCTCAAAGAGCAAAGGCTTGACTGCTGGTAAGTTATTATGGTACTAGGGTATCAGGTACATAAGTCTGTTTGCGTTTTTTTTTGTTTTTTTTTTTGTACTTTCCCTTTATTCACTTGCTTGATAGTACAGTGACAAATTGATTCAACATATACATGTATCTTAAACTTGATTTCAATAGAATTACATAAATTTCAGCGGTTTAATATGCACTAACAAACAGTATGGGGCTAAGTAAGCAAATATTTTGTTGGCTAAAAAGATAATATTAGATCTTTATGGTAATATATTGCTTTGAGTCAGCAATGTACTCAGTGTCCTTGAGAACGATCGCACAAGGCACCTTGAAACATTCCACACGCAAAAAATAGAAATTGGACTTCACAAACTGTTGTGATTTATTTAACATCATTGAACATGTAGCATATACAAGCTAGTTAGTCCACCTAACATAAGATATAAATATCAATGTTGTTAAATGTTTGATTAAAATTAACATGAATTAGTATGGATTCTATTACCCAGAGAAATATGGACTTATCCTGAAGTATTTAATTTAAAGGGGATTATCTCAACTGCTGCTTTCAATTATATTATAGAGTTTATTAACTAAAAAAACAAACAGTTTTGTATAAAAATTAAGTACACCCAATTAACCATTAAAACACAGCCTAACGCTTATTGTCTTTTGCCTCTGGAACATTCACATATTGGCACTTTAGTCTTTTTTTTAATTATCTGGTTTATGGTACAATTTGTTAAATGCTTCGAATTACTGTTTATTTTCATATGTCTGTAAAAACTGTTCTCCACATTTTGGACATAAATTATGAAAAAATCACCTTTCAATTTATCAGTATAAAAATTTAAAAAAAAAACAATAAAATATATACACATAAAAACATACAATTAACAGAATAATTAGAATACAATAGAATAATATGAAAGCTTTTATGTTTGGCTGAAAAGGATTAAAGTCAACTTGAGTTTTATTCCTTCCTTAACTATTTAAGACCAATATGAAAATTGTTAACTGTCAGATACAACATGAGTAATAGTACAAATTTCCAGAATTGAAAGGTTTTATTGATTTTATCAAAATTAAACACCTTATAAATTTATGAAAGTAATATATATTTACAGAAATAATGGATTATAATGACTTAATTATTATTAAGCTTGACTATGGGTTAATAGGATTATCCACACTTGTCTGTTTTTAAAATAGCTGGACTGTTAATGGAGCTATTAAGGTCCGGACAGCAAAACTAAGATACTGGTCCAAACACAAGACTGGCAAGAAAATACATGTCCAAATGATTAATAAACAGACTTATTAGAATACAATAGAATCTGGTATATTTGTTTGATCTTTAACCACCCCCTACCACACTTGTGATTTGTAGGTAGCCATTTGATGTAACACCTGTAGTGTTTAGGTTTGATTGAAACTCAGAAAACAAACAAGTATGGAGATATCTCCAGTGTAAATGAAAGTTATTATGAATACATGTAGTTTATTCAATACATTAACCATCAAATCACAGTTTATTGCACATATAATTCAAATAAATTCATATATATATTTATTCAGGTTTTTAATTAATAAAAACATATACTGTTACTTTGTAGTAAAAGACCCACCCAAACCAAAAAATGAACTTTGGCAAAAAAAATATTGTCAGCCATACTTTTTTTTATTTAATATTAAGTGCAAAAATAAATTATAATTTATCTCTACAGATTTCTTAATACTTTAATTGATCTCATCGAGTGAATTGTTTATGTTCTCATTTCAGACCGTAATTTACTGGGTTAAATGGTGGCCACATCAAAACAGCCACTATGAGTACAGCTCAGACATGTCAGAAGGCAAATTACAGCTGGATTTTAAGAAACATCCGTATACATTTGTGACTTTTTTTATTGATCTTTTTTGTACAAAAAGGCACAAGCTCGTTTTCTTTCCTCGCCAATATAAAAAAAAAAAACACATTCAGAAAGTCTGTTAAGTACTGTTCTTCAACGATTTTTTTTAAATAACACATTCATAAAGTCTGTTTTGTATCGTTCTTAATCCAAACTGAAAATAATTTTTCATGTTCATTATGAACTTTTATATTTGGATGAATTTATATTTCCTCAAAGTAATCCTGTAACGAATGAAAATATTAACAAGTATACAATAGGATTATTTACTGTTCTTAGATCAAACACAGCTGGATTTTTGTTTCGGTATAATTTCATACCACCTGAG
>JAVFBZ010168841.1:0-16686 GCA_032466195.1 Katharina tunicata
TGTGACTCCCTCATATACCTCAGGTCCACTGGGAGACTCGAACCCGTGCGGTACATCGAAGGAGGATCTGCAGTCAAACGCGCTAACCACTAAGCCACGGCCCCCAGACATAATTGTCTCAAGAAAGTTCAAACTTACCGTAAACCCCCCCATAAACCAAAGATCTCCATGAGAATTATAATCAGGCCAGGCAACAGATATGTAGAAGCACCAAAAGCTTGCCAGGACACAAACAGAAAAACAGGAAAAAGAGTAAGTTAGTGTTGCTGCAGCAGATTAACATACAATTGCCCGACTTGACCAACATCAACAAAAGAAAGGCAGTGCACCTCACCGTCAACGTCATAGAAAAACAGTTTTTAGGACTGATAGACTATCCTTACTATACAACTTGCCAAAGCGGTGAACCTGACAAGGCTTAGGTTGTCGCAGCTTGGGCAACCAGAAACCTGAAACCAGGTTTCAAGACTTCTTGACCACAGGCCATTCCCGCCTTCAAGTCTGCAGACGCACTCATATCTTTCCAGCGACGAAGTGGTGAGCTCGTTGCTTACTGTTGCGCCCAACAGGTAGATTGTTAGGGCTGAGGCAGTTATGGTGTGGATTTGCAAAGAATTTGTTTCCATGTATAACAGAAACCCTCCGTGTGTGTTTCAAAGATGAAAGTCCTCACTTTCTTTTACAGCGCTCGAAAATACAGGTTCTGCTTCACACTGCACATTTTCTTCAATTTCAGTATCACCTGGCTTGGTCATGCAAAGATTGTGTTGAGCGAAGATAATGCAACTAAAATACAAGGCGTTTGTGATGAAATGGCGCGTTAATGCTGTACGTCGCCCGAAGCTGTAAGTGACCCTTCTGCGCATATGGGCTCAAATTCCGCAAAGATTTCTGAGGACGTATCGTTCTCACACAGGTGTTGAGTCTATGCTGACATCGTCTAGAATAGTTGTATTTACACTGTATCGTGTGAACTTCGATTCAAAGCCCTAATTCCAGGTGTGCTATCTGTTTTTCCAATTTTGATGCACACATATGATAGTCAATAGTCACCAACGAGTTTAGTCAATAGAAAACAAACCGTCCCACTAGTAACGCTGTTCATAATTTTTTTTTGTGATGCCTTGAAACTTCTTCACGGACGTTCTCCAGCAGACCCCAAAGCTGGTTCGACCCACGGATAAATAAGTTCTCCTACAAATACTCTGCCGATGAGACTTTTCCATGAGTAGCTACGGTGTTTGTAATTTGGATTGTTTTCCTCTCTGAGCAAAACCAAAATATAACTGTATGGCACGTGAATCGTCTGAAAAGTACACAAAAAAGGTTGTCTAAAAACTTCGAATTAAAATGAGCTCTATATGTACCTTTTTCTGCTCAGGATCAGACATTTATTAAATAAACAATTGCTAAACATTTTTTCAAAACAAATGGATTTATTTGCCGCGTACCGGTATTTAAAACCGTACTCCGGCGTATTTCACTTATATTCTGACGATAATTACCCATTGTTTCGTACAGTGCAACCGTCGGATTGTGATATATGACTAAATTGTAATCCAATAATTGTTGGTTATGGTAAAACCCTTATTATTTCATTGAGTTAATAGTGTGATCTGTGGAAACGAACAAAAAGGAAAGTTATCTGCAGTATGTCAATTCATCCTTTTTCAAGGCAACTTTTAAACTTGGTCCGCAGCAAAAACAACAGAAACACATACAAAAACACAACCGTTATTCTGGACGTCTAAGTATTGCTCGAATATATAAATAGCTGTACATGGTTGTTCATCCTTGGTGGAAAGTTCAAGCTACTCTTTGAAAATTCTAATCTAATTTTGGAGAGAATTAATGAACTGTTTACTCGAGAATCAATGGAATCAGAAAACCAAGAGTGTGTTGTTTTTTTCTTTCTGCAAGCACATCTTCATTTTATGTTTCACAATATACACTTACTAACCTGCATTTCAACGCACAAGGTCTCACTGATTGGTTGGTCAGGTAAAACAGTTAGCATGATATCACCTTTCAAGAAACAGAAAATATAAACAAGCCGCTCGGTTAATACTGTAGTTCATGGTCAGCATAATCATTTGTTCTTACGTTGGCGTGTTCCAAAACCAACTAGTACATTTAAAGAACAATTCAATCCATGTTATGCGCCATAAGAAATTGCAAAATAGAAGTAAAGCAATAGATTGAATTAAACTTCAAAGGAATGGGTGATTGTAACCTTCTCATACACAAAACTTGGTCAACTTACCGGATATCTTTGGTGACCAAAAGAACCTCAGCAGCAATCCATGTAAAGGCAATGTATTAATTAATGATACGATTTTTGATACCAATCCCGTAACACTTAATATTAACAGACGAAGCTACAAAGAAAGTAAAGAACAAGCGTGTTATTTTAAAAAAGCCAATGAAAATCGAATGATTAAAATGTCAACACGCTACAATAAGTTATTTAAAGTACATAATAAATAACATTACTACTACCAGTAGTTTGAAAGTTATGATTTTTTTTTTTATTAAAAGCGATTTGCAAAACCTGGTGCTGTTCCAAAACGGTAACACGGCAATACTATATTATTTTGTGTGTTTTTTTAATTCGGGTTAAACAGGACCTACTTACTCCAAGAAACACTACATAATAAAGTGCAGTTGTTGGTAAAAGGAAGAGAAGGACGGTGAAGAGCAGTGTACCGACAAAAAGCTGATCCACATCGTATGAGGCTGAATCTACACGTCTTCTTAACACGTTCCATTTTTTCCCTCGGAACAATCGCCAGAGTGAGGACAAACCGTATAATTGAAAATAATACAGTCTGAAATGCATTCAAACAATATCTTGCATACAGTAAAACGCAATTCTTTCAACTATAGTTGTGGAGACAAAGTAATCTGATTGGTTTTCAGTTCATTTGAGTCGACTTTTCATTTTCTTCTCTTGCATTTACCTAGTCATTAAGCATTGTTTAGATTATTGACAAATAAATTTAACATTCAAAGTACATTCTAGGTATTTGTGTTCGCCACTCAGAAATATATTGTCAGACAATGGATATCAGAGACCAGTCATGCAAAACATTAACATACAAAGTAGAGCACTTGTAACATATACATTGTGTATTGGACAACTTATGTACATGTGTTTATAAATAAAATACAAACCCATATAGATGAGTGAATTTTACGACTAGCTTGAAATAACATTATGAGTTTCAGGCTGTTTTATTGCACAAAATGAATAGAAGAGGAAAATCACTAATCTTATCAATTCAATAACATAGTTATTTCCCTCACCTGGCTGCATATACATAAAAACAGTAGATATGAACTGTTAAAGTCGAAAATATATCCTGTAATAGACAGAGCTGTGTGCTGATACCGAGTACACCTACTATAGAGGAGAACCAGAGTAGTGGAGCTAAAACTGGCTTGAGAAGAGTCAAATAACCTGAAGAAAAACAAAACAACAAATAAGTTGAAATAACGATTAAATAGTGCCCACATGCAGTTAGAACGAATTTGGTTACCGTGAAAAACAAAAGAAAGGTTAAACATAAAGGAAAGCAATATTCCGCTAAAGACATTATTACGCTTTCGCTCTTGATACAAACATTTACTGATTGGCAGGTAACTTAAGGAATGGTAAACAACGATATTATTCTACAACATACAAATATTTGTTTAAGTACAATTTTTTAACCAACTGTTTAAAATCCCTGAAATAAAATATATTAAAATACTGAGATAACAACAAATAAGATGAAATCAATAAAAAGTAAAATATCTACAATAGGCACATCTGTGTTTCATGTTACTACCCAAATAAATCCTCTTATTATATGACTATAATCAAATCCAATTTTCTGGTCCCAAATTGGCTATATCACTAGGACAGTTTGTCGTCAGACTCAATGTATGTTATACCATAATCTAAACCTGTCAGTAAGGTTATTCCGATGAGGTTCACCGTTTTGGGTCTGTGTCAAAGATGTCGGCCCTGTCGGCTAATGGCAGTATCATGTTACAACTTTCATACGTAGCACTGAAGTAATATTTTTTTCTTACACTTGTAGTGACTTAGTGTAGCTGCTTGCTGTTGGAATACACCACCGTCATATAATTAAATACCATTGAGCACGGTGTAAAACATCAATCAATAAATCAAAGATAACGACCCAAACTGGATCAAAGGACTTGAATCTATGGAAGAGTTAAATATCATATGACCACATGTTTTAATTTTAGTGCGCGTGTCATATAACAGTTCAGGTATTTACACCCTTTTGCGAATCTGTGTAGACCTCGTCAAGGGACTATAAGTTCTATAACTGAATTCTGCTTCGGCAATAAACTACATAAAAATAAAACTTTTTAGTACCTGTCCAAAGGTAAATATGGTAATGGAAGAATCTACCAAGAAACTGATCTAGCTGACTGTTCAGTTTTAACCCAGCTGGGACACCCATCAACCAGTCCAGTAAATTGTTCAACAATATCACAACACTCTGCGGCAGTAAATTATGGAGAGTCACAAATTTATAGAGAAAGTTGAAATTTTGAAGTTCATGTAATTTTAATATAAAAAAAACAAACAATCTTGAACAAGGATTATTGCCCGATTAGTTCTCCATCATTTGGGGTAAAAGAAAGACAGAATAATTTTAATAAGTAAAGTTTTGCTTTAACTCTTTCCGCAGTTCATGTATGATGCATTAAACAGCTGTTAACAGATGCTTTAATGTCATAATTTAAACATTTAAAAATAACTACGTTTTTACTGTTAAGCAAAAACTACATCTTAGACAGTCAAATTTCAACATCAGGTTTTCTTATATCATTCTAATTTATTTCTATATTACAGAGGATTTTTTTTGTCCATTCAAGAGGCATTAAACTCACATCTGCCCAGGAAATGATGTAATATGCCAAGATATCTGTAGCACCAGTCTTCATCAATAAAATCATCAGCACAATGCCAAATACCATGTCCAGTAATAATCGGGTATGGATGTTTTGTTTCCTATCAAATTCAACAATGTAGTTCTCTTAAAATATGTAGATTGACAAAGGCTCACAATTCAAGGGAGGTAATTGGTTATCTTCCCCTTAAAATGAAATTTGTATTATTATCTTAAACGTTTGTAGCAGATGCTGTTAACTGACCACTGCAATGGCCAGTTAAACGATATATAAACTACCTCTCTTAAAGTTAAACAACATCTTTTAGAAAACTGTCATTTAGTTATTGTCAGTAATCATGGTCTGAGAGTTAATCATGGTCTGAAAGAAAGGATTAAATTTAATTGTAATCTATATAAATTCATTAAATTGAATGCCCCAAACATTTTTTACAATATCACTAACATTATTACGCTCTACGCTCTAAAAATCCAAAATCAGAACCTTAACTTAAATATTCATAATAATGCTGAATTCAAATATCTATTTCTTTGATCAGTATATAAACAGGTATCAAAGATGGGAGGCTACCTTATTCCTTCATACTGTTCATCTCTTTTCATTTTCCAAATTTGTTGCACTTGTGAATAACGCAGATCAATCTGATGCAATAAGGCAACGTGGTTCACGGCCTCCCTCATATAATCACCATTAAAAACTCTGAAATAGTATACTTCATCTGATAATCATTCTAATTTCCATAAACATGGAAAGTATTTACAACTATCATAACAAAGAAGTTCAAACAACATAGCTTTAGAACATTTGAAACAAATAGTAAAATTGCAATATATTTTGTAAAAAATTAAAGACAGTTTTTTAACAAATAGTGTTTACTGCTTTATTGTAAATGTTATGAACCCAAAAATATATATTTGCGAGAAAACAGGTGTAAAAAAAAAATATTTACCTGTTATTTAACATTTTTCCAAGTGCAAAGTATATCCAACACAGAATTGTTGTAATGTAAAACATGAATACAGAGATGAAGTTGTGCTCAGAAACTTCTTTAACTGTAAAATAAGTGGTTTGCTTATCCACTCCAAAGTCACAATTTTTATGATGATGAAGAAAATACATCAAAATGTCTAGGTTTGAAGAAGCAGAGTTTGGATTAAATAATTGATTTTTCACACAAAGCTTATCACCAGCATCCTTTAATAAACATGATGACAACAAGTCCTTGGCATTGTATATAATACAAGTTGTGTTTTTAGCATCAAAGTACATTCCTTTCCCAGCGGAAATCTTGAGTCTACACACTGGAGCCACACTGTGGGAAGGTAATAAATCAATCCAAACAGTATGTGATAGGTTTGCAATTGTCTTTATATTTGTGCTAGCTATTGTTTTGTCCATGGCTTTCTTTCCATACCAAATTCCTAAACAATTTAAATTAACACTTTTTGGTTGTTGAACTAGGCTGGGGTCAGGAGTATCTTTCTCTCTTAATTCAACTATGCATATAATATGTCTGACTGGAACAATGTAACCATATAGGAAACCTTTCTTTGAATCAAGCATTTCATGTGCAATGTAAATTTTCCAAACATTTGCATCTGAATTTTCCATTTTAAGGACTTCCTAGTTATTTTACTGCAAGTTAATAAAAACTAAAATAGACATAAACAAACATAAAAAAAAATGCAATTCTGGTTATGGTTTTCAACTGAAAAACTTGTATTTATGTTTTGGCCATATGAGATAAATCTGGCTATTTCACAAATGTAAATCTTGTTAGTGTTGTAGTGCCCGTTGTTTTGTTGTTGTTGAAAACGACGGGAAGGCTCAATCTCAATACGAGCACACATAGGAATACGAACAGTTTTCTTATTTCCATTCCTTTAGAAAACTAAATTTAACATGACACATAAACAAAGATTGTCTGGGAATTATGAAACTTTGCTTCGTTTCTTTCTTTCTTGAACTCTTCGCAGTCTTCGCATGTACTCTATGTCGTCTGCAACGTTGGTGACTGTTAAAACTATACACAAATATGGCGAGCCGAGAGTCGAATTGCTATTAACTAAATCAACTCTGTCCTTATTGCAGACGTTTTATTGACATATTTTTAAAAGGATAACATTTTTTTATTTTATGCAGTTGAATGTCCACATTATCAAAATATGCCATGTTTTTTTTAAATACTTAAATGAACGTTTTTAATCCGAACGTTTTCAGGTTAGGCTTTTTAACATATTTGTTTCGTTCGTAAATTGACTTGTCCAGACCAAAGTCTGAGCGTCTAAAAACGCTTATGACTTCACTGTGAGTCATCTGGTTAGAAAATACTTAAACCGCACGGTTCGTTGTATATGTCTTTATCATTGACGTCACGGATAATAAGACAGTTTTGCTTAAAAAAATCTTAGAAATGTTTTGACCAGGTGGCTAATATTGGTAAGCGTAAATTCTTTGAGAGTTTTCAGCCGGTCTTTAATAATATTTATTCTTTAGTTCCAAACTTCACAGTCCCACCGTTTGATGCATTTTTTTTTTTTCATCTTCGCAAGCTACATTTACTGTCCAAATTCCAAATTATATTCATTTACTCACCATTATACACATGCTCATGGATGAAGTCTAGTCCTTTTTAAACAAAAAAAGACTCAAACAGGTGATATTTATTATTTTGTATATTGACAGATCAATCCAAAATGATAAATGTCAATCCTTGTCAAAAGGACTAGGATGCAGTCTTTTGTGCATGTAATCAATAAAGTTATTCTTTTCTTATTGTTTTGTTTTAAACTCCATGTGTAAATACCGGTCCTTTCAGATAAGTTTGCCTTTTATTCTATCTGAAGGGTTTCACTCACTTTGCATTTTTTAACATGTTAATTTTAATTCCTTTACCAATATATGCTTATAAATTAAGAGCTATGCAACATGTTTTCTAACTTATATTTCTAACATATGTCAATAGTCTCATATTCATCTTATGATTTTGGTGAGTGGTGTCCTGGGGCCAGTTTCACAAAGTCTTTGCGACGTTTCGAACTCTCAGTTGTCCTGACGACACAATACCTTCAACACTGGGCGTCATAGTAACTGAGTGTGCGTAAATTTGCGAAGGCTTTGTGAAACCGGCCCCAGGGCCAACTTTCACAAAGCATTCTTTAGCTAAGGTGGCCTTAATTACCATGACGACCAGTACTGAAGGTATAATGTTGTCATGACAGTTAAGGTTACCTTAGCCTAAGGAGGCTTTGTGAAAATGGGCCCAGGTGCTCTCTGAGCTAAGGGCAATCAAGAGTCCTGTTTTTCGCCCTGTTAGTGTCCTGTTGCATCATAGTTGTTAAAGGTGGTTTCTTTCACATGACTTCATACAGTGTCATACGGGTGAAATAACCATAAATACGGCGTAAACCCAAATCAAACAAACAATCTTCTGATTTTCCTGGCCAGAATTGTTCTTCTCTGATGTCTAAAATGCAGATAACAATTGGACAGCTGAAGACTGCACAACAGGACCACATCATTCATCCAAGTGATCAACCAAAAATTTTGTGTACATCAATCTTTCTGAACTTTGGTCCGCTTATTTCACTTCAGTTAAAGTTTCACATGCATGTGTAACTATTTTCATTGTGTGTTACCATTTGAGAAATGGGCCTTACTTCTTTAATTTACAGGTTTAATTTGAGTTGACTGTTTGTTTCAGGAATACAAACATGGCTATAGGCTCTGAAGATGATGCAGGACCTTCCACAGGGATAGAGAGTGGCTCAGTGTTAGAGGAGTTTAAAGAGCTCGGTGAATTAAGAGAGTTAGTGAAGAGACTCAGTCATGTTTATAATGATCAGATTGCTCTCGAAATTTCCTGTGAAAGAATCACTGGTAAGTATTGAGTGGTCAGCATTTGAGTTCTCTATGTGACTGCGTGTAATATTGACATTTGGTAGGCGGGATATTAAGCAGGATTGCATTTCTCTTAATTTTCATCTTGCTATTTCTTGACAGTCTGTGAAATGTGCTGGGTGTTTTTTGTTTTTTACAGAAAGGTCGTTACCACTGGCTGTTGGGTTATTCGATGTTCAAATAAAGGCCAAACTAATCAGAATATTGGTTGTGATATAACTTTATTTTTTTTCATTTATCCCCAAAGTCAATTGATGATGTATTAAAAATATGTTTACAGTTGTTGTTGACAAGTACCAGGAACAGCCACACCTGATAGATCCACATCTAGGTGAGATAGTATTAATTTTTGTTTGTGTTCATTTATTCTGGTAATATTATTAAGCCTATAAATATTTGTACAATTAAATATTCATGATTTCAAGAACACGGCCAGTTTAATTGCTTCGTCTTTTTCACTCATATGATGGGATGCCAGCCAAATGTATGAAAGCTGTTCTATTCTACAAAAAAGTTTTAAACACGATAATTATAGGTTCAATTCCCTCTGTGGACCTTGTAGGTACATAAGGGAAGTTTTCCTGTGGCTGTGGAGTTCGCAGGGAGGTTTTTTTTACGAGGTTTCTGCTCAGTTTTCCACAATGCACCTGCAAAGCAAAGTCGTCATATAAGTGAAATACTCTTGAGTATGACGTTAAACACCAATCAAACAAATAAATACACAGGATAGGCACAGGATTAAAAATGACCTCATGGTCAATCATCATCCTTATGGTATTAGTTCAGAGATCAACAAGAAGCTTCCACCAAGTTCAACTGCCAGCAAAAGAACATTTTTTTTTTTTTGATAAAGTTTAATGAAAATCTATATGCAAATTCCATATGTGTTTGTCATTTTTCGTGATATTTTACTCTATTATTTTGTTGCAGAGGTGTTGATTTCTGACTTGTTGTTGCTGGCTCGTAACCCAAACTCTCCAGCTAAAGTGATGCATGAAGCTTTCAGATATCTCTATCTTATTACAAAGGTTAATGTTTGTATACTACAGTTTTCCCACTTTACAACATTTGATAAGAAATATAGGTGTGTTGTACATGAACTGCAGCAAAATTGCAAATGGAACAGTAAAGAAAGAAAATAGTCGATAAAATATTATAGAAATTAGATGGAAGTCTCTAGCAATTCTAACATTTAATGCTATAGAAATTTATGTTTTTGTACTATTAAATTTTATGTTGAAATAATACCTAGAGTGTATTGAGATTGACTTATTAAACCTGATCAGTGTATTTATATTAAATCATGGCTTAATAAAACTGTTGTTCATATTTCTCTATATATAACTTTACCTTTGTAGATGCGTGGTTATAAGGTAGTGGTAAGACATTTACCCCATGAGGTATCGGATGTGGAGCCAGTACTACAGCTTCTTACCAGCCAGGATCCATATGACTTTGGAGTACGTTTTCATTTTTTTATTGTCATATGCTAATTCTTAAAAAGTTGCTTTGTGTGTCTTTGTATATTAGTAAAATGTCTGACCAAATAAAGCAAAAATCAAATTGCCTTTGATTATTAAATAACACATGTTAAAGAAGGCATAGATGTGTATTAAGGAGTAAAACATTGACAAAAATTACTTTAGTCGACATTAGGTTAATCGTGTAAAATAACTGAAAATTGTAAAGAATTCGCATAAACAAATCAAGTGCAGACATAAGTATTACAGTAAGAGCATTATCCAACAATATATTTGTTTTCTCAAATTTCCTTAAATTATTATCACTTTAAGTATATAAAATTCAATTAGTTGGTTTGTTGCCAATTTTAAATATTTGTTTTCTTGCTGATTACCATAACCAAAATTTGGATTCATGGAATTGAAAATACTACATGACATTGTGTTGTTGGCCAATCCTTTTTGATTATTGAGCACCCACAAGCTTCTGATTGAATATATTAATATATTATGTGTTAATGTTATCCTTTCTCTGTCAGACTTGGGAGACACGCTACATGCTGTTTTTGTGGTTATCAATTGTGTGCATGATACCGTTTGACATGTCTCGACTGGACAGTAATGTGAGGTCAGAGTCAGGTGACATGAAACTGCCAATTATGGACAGAATTATAAACATTGGAAAGGTGAGAAATTTTATACAAATATTCTTACCTGAGAGATAGCAACATTCTTATTCATAATATACATGTATATGAAATAATACTAAAAATGTTGGTTTAATTATTTAAAAATGATATTTTTGGTTGAACTGAGAACAGTTTTTAATATGTAATAAACTTTTTGTTCCACAGTTTCAATAGACGTTAAACACCAATGAAATGTTTGAAAATACCCACATATCACACAAAATCAAACATTATGAAATTGATCCCTGTAAAGGCTTATGCCAGTACAATTTATATTCCTTTTGATGTGCTTTATGTTTTCCATAGTTGTATATACCTGTGGCAGATAAGTCACGAGACGCCTCTGCCTACATGTTATCCCATTTCTTAACGCGACCAGATGTCAAGCAAAAAAGACTGGCTGAGGTCTTAGACTGGGCTCTTACGACAATCAAGAAAGTGGATTGTAAGTAAAAACAATGTTTAGTTAAGATTGAAAATGGATGTAAACAGGATTCAGGTTCTTATTTATGTTATCACCAAAAAATAATCATAGAAAGAAGACAAGAAAGTTGTTGTAGAGTATAGAGTACATAAATAGGTTCAAATTTTGAAAAACATTTTTTGAATAATCGTGTAATGGATACATGTATTGTTTCTTTGAGTATACCGTGTGGAATTCTGTTCTTTCATGCTTGGCAGGTGGTTGGGTGGGAGCCTCCTGGTGCTCTCTGAGCTAAGGCCGATTTGTTGTGGAGTCCTGTTTTGTTAATATTATGTAAATGTTTTTGTCCTGTCATTTTGCCAGCCTCGGATGCAATGGTTTCCTTAACTGAATCGGCTGGCATGCTGTCGTATAAGTGATATAATCTTGAGTATGGCATAAAACCGCAATCAACCCCATATCTGATGATATTTATCACCCAATAAATGTTTGGAAGGAAAGAAAAAATACAAAAAATAAATTAACAAAATGCTATTTAATGTTTCCAGATTTTGGCCCCAAACATTAAGTATAAATTCATTTTTCTGTACTAATCAATACAAATTTTTTGTTCGTTAGTGTTAGTTTAAGTTGTTGATGTTCTTTTTTTATTGTGCAGACTGTCAGATGGCTGGTATGACATGTGCATCAGGGATCCTCAGAATGTTAGCTCTACTGTTCAAACAAGGGAAACGAGAAGATCTACTCTCTGCTGGTAAGGTGCAGGTGCTTGGTGTAGGTTCTCTCTGTTAGCTCAGGGACACCAGGCACTTAAAGTGTTTGTGATGGATGGCAATGTAAATTGCACTCTTACTTTTATATTGTGTCCTGTTACTGTCTTGTATATCGTCTGCTTCTATGTAGTGTGGTGATATAGTTGCTTTTTTCACATTAAGCCGGCAAGCTGTCATTTGGGTGCCTTAGCTTTCCACATAAAAACACATTCAATCAAACAAACAAACAAACTCTTCTGGTAGGTGATTTATTAGAGTCTAAACATATATGCTCTTAACAGTGTACCGGTATATGATATGTCTTATGAAAAAAAATAATATATATATATACATGTATTTCTTAGATCAAAACTTTTATGGTTGTTACTTTAAAAAAAAGGTTGAAGAGCTTCAATCTGGCAATTTTATTAAAGATTAGCAGATTATAACTGATTTATTCTTTGTACCCTGTTTTTGTTTTTTATTAAATCCAGCTCCAACTATTCTAACAACAATAGATGACTGTAAACTGATGATCAGCTCCAACACGATACTCCGAAAGCTGGCTGTTAAACTGGTACAGAGACTGGGCTTGATCTTCCTCAAACACAGAGTTGCTGCATGGAGGTTAGCAGCTTCCTTTTTTTTCTTGTTTTTCACCAAGAAAACATACAAGGGAATATATTTCCCAATGTTTATTTCATCAGTTGTAAGGAAATCCAATGTTGATTACCTCAGTAAAATAATTTGTCTTTAAATTTCCCCTCAGTTACATTAGCTTAACATATAAAAGGGATTCTCAATTTGACAAACTTTAAGGAGAACTGAAAACAGTCCAATTTTTAATAAAGGGAGACAATAAAATGCGACAGGGTTATTTCCCTTGTACATTTAAATACAGAGATACTGTTGTTTATTATAGATACCAGAGAGGTAGTAGATCATTAGCTGAGAATCTAAAGACACGAAAAACAGTGTCACAATCTGTGAACCAAACGGAGACAGAAGAAGAGGAGGAATATGATATACCTGATGAAATTGAAGATGTTATAGGTAAGAAAATAATTAAATTCTCAGCCAAAATAATATATTATTTTGCTTATGTTCAAACTGTCAAAGAGCTTTTTGGAAACTGTCATAATTTTGTTTAAATGTGCTTTATCTTGAAAAAAATTTATTACTGAAGAGTTGTTTGTATTCTTTCATGCTTTCAGTTCCAAAGTTCCAGGTTTATATATAAAAAACATTATATTGTTTTCCCAAACTGTTTACCCTTTGACACTTTTTGTGCTTCATTTTTGCTTCAGAACAACTTTTGAGTGGTCTAAAAGACAAAGACACAGTTGTGAGGTGGTCTGCTGCTAAAGGGTAAGTATTTGCTCTTAAATATTATCATAATGTTATCATAGTGAGTTTGTAGGAAGTTGTCTTCATTTGGTTTAAAGTACTTTTGAGAAAAGGCAATATTAATAAGGGCCTTTCTAATTTTTTAAAACTAATTTTAAATTAATTTTGATTATAACAGATTTAACTCATTTGTTTCTCTTCATGCGAAAAGAACATACAATCCATATATTCAAAGGTTCATTTCTTTCATACCATCTAAGGGGCACACATTCATGTCAAATAATGACTTAACATAAAGCCCAAAGCAAAAATGCACTGTTTGGTTTTTGTTATTCAAGCAATAAATAATTGTTTATTGTATTGCATTTTCTGGTTATTTGCAGTGTTGGTCGAATAACAGGGAGACTGCCTAAAGAACTAGCAGATGATGTGGTTGGCTCTGTTTTAGAACTGTTTACGTTACAAGAAAGTGATGGGGCATGGCATGGAGGTATGGATTGAATCATTTGTATTTGTTACTGACTGCTCATTAAACAAATATACACTAGTTTCCCATGGTAATTTTAGACATAATTCCTGTGCAATGAAGAATTAACCGAAAAAAAGAAAACTACAGTGAAATAAAAAAATTGTACTAGGATGACAAGTGGGGGCTACATTTCCTGTGCCACATATGTGTCTTCTTGTGAGGAAGATAACAATTACAGTTGAGAGTGGTTTGAGTTCGTCATATGAGGGAAATAATCTTGTAAAGCAAGAAATCACCCAGTAAGCAAACAAACAAATTATACCAAATGGGTTAGCGGATGGTTGGGTGGGAGCCTCCTGTGCCCTGGTGATCGCTGAGCTAAGGGGCATCAGAAAGCTGATATGTTGTGGTGTCCTGTATTTTGTCTTGTAAATGTATTGTGGTGTCTTCTATGTTGCTGGCATTACTAAGTGTGGTTTTCTTCACCAATTAGGCTGGCACAACGTCATATATTAATAAAGTGAAATAACCTTTAGAACAGCGTATAACCCCAATCAATTAATTGATCAACCAAATAGCAGCAACAAATCTTCTACGGATTCTGTCTTCATAAAGGAGATAATGATGGTCCGTTTATTGGCTGCACAATGGCTTAAGTGCAGTTATATTTTATCATTCTAATATGTTTGAGCAGGTGGTTTTGTGGGAGCCTTCTGTGTCCTGGTACTCTGTGAGCTAAATGACACAGGATGCTGATTTGTTGTGGTGTCCTGTTTTGTTAATGTTTTTTCCTGTTTTGCATGTTGCCTGTGCCGTTTACATTAGTTTCCATTAACGATAAGGTCTGGCACTCAATTATATAAGTGAAATAACCTAGAGTATGGCGTAATGCCCCAATCAAACAAAACCAATATAGTGAAGATTAAATTCTTCCTTATTAAAATGTCTAATTTGTTTTCAGGTTGTTTGGCTCTAGCTGAATTAGGTAGAAGAGGTCTATTACTGCCACAGAGGCTAGCAGATGGTATGAAAAAAGTTCATTTTAGGTGTTGTAGGCTAGGAAGAACTTCCAGTATCATGGTGTTCTCTGAGGGGGGATACATATCTGATCTGCTGTGCTGTGTTTTCTGGTGCTACTCTCTTGTTATGTCGTTAATTGTTACCAGGTGATTTGGGGCAGGTCTCCTTACTTGTTGGGCTGGTCCACCACAGTCCAATGGGTGAAGGAAACCTTGTCACAGGCAACCATCAATGACATTGTAACAGATTAGCACAGGAAATAAACTAATGTACTGCTAAAAACTGCACAAACAAACAAACATGTCATTACCATGATTATATGGTTTCCATATTTCCAGATTATATTCATGCTGTCATGCTTAGCGCTGGAGAAACATTATCTTTCCAACACCGAACACTTTTAAGTGACTACACATTTTATGATTGTGTGAAGAGTTGCTGTCTACTGTTGGAATACAGCGCAGTCATATAAGTGAAATACCCTTGAGCACGGCGTTAAACACCAATGAATCAATGAATCAATCATCAATCGAAATTATACCAAATCAATGTATCACCCTGGTTACCTAGCTATTTAGTGACCCTGGTTTCATAAATGAAAGTCCTATGGCTGCCCACCAAATATTTCAAAGATAAACTCTTAATAGATAAATTCTGTGCTAGAAAGAGGTATCTCAATATAATAAAACAATCTGTAAATGCAGGCTGTTTTACAATTGTTTCATTTTTTTTCTCCACCTTTAGTTGTTCCAGTAGTGTTACGTGCTCTGGCCTATGACGAGCGGAGGGGTAATTTCTCTGTGGGTGCCCATGTTCGAGACGCTGCTTGCTATGTCTGCTGGGCATTCGCCAGAGCTTATGATCCTGAAGAAATAGCCTTACATGTCAACAGCATCGCCAGGTAGATTTATGTGAAACTAAAATTTAACTTTATGCAATTGTGTTTATATAAAACAATGTATATTGTGAATGCAAAACTCCTGGCCTTATACTCAGTAATGATGGTCAAAGCAATATGTTGATATGTTGCCCAGATGCAATGGGACATTAATAGGACGGGTGTCTTTGATACTGTAACCCAATTATCACAAACAGAGTGACACAATGAACTCATGTTTCACAAAGAAATAAAGTTCAAAACTGAAAACTGAACTTAAAAGAGGAGAAAGCCTAAAACCGAAGTTAATCTTTAAACATTATCAAGCTGTTTTAAGAAATGTATCTTAAGGTACGACATTTAACTTCAGTAAAAAGGGTGTATTATCTTCCTTCATTAACAAACATTGCCAAGTGGAGTGGGTTTTGTTAGGAAACAAGAATTTACAGAGATCCATTTATAGTGTGGGCTGTTGGCCTTCGAAAATAGAGGGATGGTTGTTTCTTGTTTTTCATCAAACACCAGTTATCCATTGTCATCTTATAATGTAAGATATCCTTGAACATATAAATATATTTTATTACAGGGCTCTCGTTATTGTGTCAATTTTTGACCGTGAGGTGAATGTCAGAAGAGCTGCAGCGGCTGCATTTCAAGAAAATGTTGGACGTCAGGTCTGTTAACGAATAGTTTGTTCTATTGAATATCAGAGGATCTCTTTAAGTTATTGGAGATTCTTGTATAAATCAATAATTCGGGTGCAGTTAGTAACCGTTACAGAAATGGATATTTATGGGAGGATTTTTTCTTTTTGTT
>JAVFBZ010168852.1:0-16684 GCA_032466195.1 Katharina tunicata
ATACTTTCCACACAGGTGGTAATTATTTTCCATCCGTGTGAAAATTATTTTTAACCTGGACGAAAATTAAAAAAAAACAAAAAAAACACGAATAAATAAAATAAAATGTAAAAAAAAAAAAAAAAAAAAATCCATGTCCTCTATGAGCCACCGTATCATAAAGAGATGACAACACATTTTTGATGTCCTCGCTATAGCGATGTCACTATGATGACACGACCTAAAACCGCGTTCTCACTCGAATTCGACTTTGTTGAAGCGTGTGAACAGAGCAAATCGATGCGACTTTAGTTGTATTCAACTAGCCGAAAGCGAGATGATTGAAAAAGGACGTGGTCTATTTCTTTCGACGAGTCGAAGGTTTCAGCCAATCAAATAGTGTCATTTGAGTTGAACTGAGTTAGCTCCCTTCGTTTAAATTTTCCCCAATGTCATCAAGGCCTAAGGTGTCCCTCTTCATCAAAGAGCAAAACGATTACAGGAAGTTAAACCATAGCAACGAAGTTACGTTATTTGTTCAGTCCACGCGAGGAGCGCATCGCATTCGACCCTGCACATGCAACTTTTGTTGATACGACGAGTTGATACTACAAGTCGCATCGTGTGAACGCGGCTTAAAGCCTTTATACTTATAACAAAATTTGTAATCATTGCTTGAAAACGGTCTTAGCATCTAGGCCGAAACGTTGCGCCGAAAATATACCAGAATTTGTTTATCCATAATATCTTACATGTATGTTATCCTTAGTGTCCGGATTTATAAGCCTCTTTAAGAAGTTATATAATTATATACGTTCCAGTGCATTCTTTCTATGGCATTGCCAGGTGCACGTTCATAACGATGTGTATCCAGACCAATCAGTCCAAAATGTACTGATTTCTACACGAAAATCACCTCAAAAGTTCTAAAAATTTGTAGTGTGAGAAAACGAATAATCAACTCAAGCCCGTGTGTTACGCTGAATATCACTCTCCTCTTATGAATTTAATAAATAACTCGCCTCCGGCTCGAGTGACATTCATCGTTACAAACGGCTCTCGTTAGTTAACCTCTATGTTATCAATATATAAAGCTAACAGGCAATTGTTGTTAAATAACTAGCTACATTGATAAGTAATGCTAAAAATCATGTTTATCAATCACAAAGAAGGAAGTTCTATAAATGATATCGTCCGAGGTATGCGAATATTCAGGCCACGTGAGTAGAAGGGTTTCCATGGTTACCATTGACACTTGTTCGAAACTATCTGATTGGTCAAGAGGTCTCAAGGCGTACAGTCCAATCTGCGCTTGAAAAAATCTTAAATAACCTGGCATAGTATAAAGCCATACAAATAATATTCTACATGGGAATAGACCCAGCAAACACAATTCATGCCTTAAACAACGAAGCCCTTCCCCAGCTCAATGCAGGTGATGAGCCGCCATGAGCGAAATCGCTTTAGGTGATGGGTTCTTCAATTCAATTTTAAGTAAATTGGTTTTAGTCACTTGGCCTGATTCCACAAATCAATTTCAAATTAAACATACTTCCCATTGCACTGTTGCCAGGAATAAAAAAGATTTATTACCAGCCATTCATTTGGTAATCTATAAAACTTATCCAGGTAAAACAATTAGAGGATCTTCCTTTGGAGGCATATATGAATCGAGGCTCTTAGAATATCATAGTATTTTATTGATGGCCAGTTTATATATATTTCCGGCGACACGTTTGGGTTGAGTTGTTGGGCCCATTTTTTTAATCGAAAACGGTCTTAGCACTAGACTGAAACGTTGTGCCCAAAATGTACCAGAAGTTCTCTTCCATAAAATATTATGTTATTCTAATTAAAAAAATTAAAAAAAAGTTTTTGTGGCGACTTAAATTAATATTTATTGAATAATGTTTAATTTTACAGAGGTATCTGCTATATGACATTAAAAGTCCACCATACAATATAAGGGACGAATTGGCTCTTACAGGGTACCGGAAGTGGTCCAGGCAGTCACAGTGCCATTCTTTACAAAAACTGATCCACAGTCTAACTTCTCTGGTTCACTTTGTAATTTTGTTCAAGCTAATGCCAAAATATAAGGTACATTTTGATATAGTTTTAGTTAATGTCTTAACAGTATCCATCTACTTTATCGGTGTGTAAACAGTTTTCATCTATGAACTTTTCATTGTTAAATGATAGATTATCGCATTATATTGTTAATTGATTGATTGATTGGCGTTTAACGCCACGCTGTGGCACGAATATTCAGATTATATTATTTTAGGTGTTAACACTGTTCATACCAGATCAACCAAGGCCATTAACGTCAAAAAGAGATACAATATCAACTGAATAGGACAGACATAAGTCATAAACAAGTTAAGTAGGTGTCGTTTTATCATGTGCTTCAGACATACAAAAAATTGTCATACGTTCAACTGTTACGAATGCTCACAATTTTGATTTCATTAAAAGTTAATCTTGTGAAACACAGCGATCCTCTTAAGGTAATTGATGACAACATCGCCAGCAATGTTGTTCATTGACGTAACTGCGTAGAACTGTTGTCTAATAGGGGCAGAGTCAACGCAGTCAACCAATATGTGTTTGATGTCGTATACGCAGTCACATATTATAAACTTTGGTTCCTGGTCATCTTTGTCCAAGAGATGTTTCTTAGTGAGGTGACTGAGGCCTATGCGGCATCGCGTTAGAACCACTTGATCCTTCCGAGACATAACATGAGAGTAATCATTTTGTGCTATGAAAGGGTGTATAACTTGAAGTTTGTTAGAGAATTCTTTGTCCCAAACACACTGCCAGAGCTTAGCTATGTATTTGGTTATATTGGGTTTAAGATCTTTACGGTTGCTTTCGATTGAGAAATGGGCTTGTTGGCTTTTTTGGCTTCCCTAACTACAACTGTTTTACCGGGGATACCCAGATGGCTGTGAGCGAAGACATCTAAAATGTTATGTCATCTCTCTTGTTCTTTGTCTATACACCGTCCATACAAAGTCGGCGTATAAGTGAAATATCCTTGAGCACGACGATAAGCATGGATAAAATGTATTAATAAAAATGTATATCTAGCATCGGTTCAGCTAAATTGATGGCAGAGTATAAAGTAAACAACTATCACAAATACGGCAACACAAACATGTGTTACGCATCAACCAATGTATTACGTCAATCATACACTAAGAGTAACTATGTACATATTGCCAACAAAGCAAATGTAGTAATAACATTAGAAACGGGTGCGCATCGCTATGAAGCTATGTCTACAAGGCTGATACACTTATTACTGTCGCGTTCATGAAGCTTAAACCAACTAAGCCTTTGTGTTCATACAACTTATGACGTTAACCAATACCATTTAACAGAACAACTGACGAATAGCGATACACAATCGTAAGGCCATTAACTAGACCTGATAATATTGTGTTTCACGACTAAAAACATCTGTCGATAAAGTCTGGAGGTCTCCTGAGACTTGAAGATTGCAATCAAGAGAGAACATAAAGACAAGGTTGTAAAGATCTATTAAGACTGTCGAGCTGGAAAATTTATAAACCATTTCCTAGAAATTCAAAACAATTACGTCGAAGTAAGGTACTACGCATCCGAGAAAATAGTTAAGCAATTGGTTACAGTTACCAAAACGAACAATGTTATTTGCCTTTGAAACCCACTTAATTTTCGATTTTCTTTCTCTTTACGGAGACGAATTTAATTTTGTGTATTAAGTGAGACAGCTTAAGTGTGTTATAGGCTACAAATAAACATGTATGATTTCATTGATTTGTGCTTTATCTGTAAAAAAGCCCCTATTGCACAGCAGAGACGCTTCCATTTCAAAATATTCATTGCGGTTTCAACTTTAGTTGTCTGTGTCTGTAAATAAGAAAACAAAAAGTCAATATGACATCAATATGGGGACTATAGTGGATTATTCCCGTAATGTGCAATCTGATTGGTGAATTAAAGTTCCGAGGCAGTCAATCAATCGCGTAGCTTTATATTCTGGTTTTATACGCTCGATCCACAAAGGGTTGAAATGTACGTCGTAGAGTACCTGGGAATAAAACTCTTGGCTGGCGAAGATGGGGAAATCCAGCTGAGAGTAATAAGTTTGAGAGCTCTTGGCACCGTGACCATGTGTTGACAATGGTCTTGTATTGGTAACCTTGAGCTCTGCTAGAGAGCTGGTGACAGTATCACCATTTATTAGCTTTGTGACATGACATTACTACAGAAATCACCAGGGGTATTCTGATAACTATATTTAACAATTTACCAGTTTGTTATCATTTGTAAATTATTCATACAATATAACATAGGGGACTGCAAAGGTTAGAGGCCGTCAGTTTCTTGTGTTGATTGTCAAGACTTCATTTTGTTGTTTGAGCGTTGGACCGCTGAGTCCACCTCACAGTAACCGGTGACAGATCAAATAGTCCAGTCAGGTACAGGTGTATAAGGGAAGTTTCCCAGTGGCTGTGGATATCGCTGGGTGAATTAAGAGGTTTCATTTCGGGTTTGTTCGGCACACACCGGCAACACTACGTCGTCATACAATTGAAATAACCTTTAGTGCGAAGATAAACATCGATGGAACCAAATAAATAAATATATGCCAAAGAACAAGGGAAAAACATCTGCAGCCAATCTTTCCGCATCGGGTAACATCAAATAGCTGTGACCTTGGACTGTTAGAGTACATGCTCTCTCACAACTCGGCATTGATAAGTGTGTGATACTGAATAATTTATCAGTAGTTTTGTACTATTATAGATGTGTCGCTGCCTAAATAACATTAAACCCCTAAATCAGTTGATATAAGTGTGGTACATGTTTGTAAACCATTGCCTATCTGTATATTTGGTGAAACACTATTACTGCTGTAATTGTTTTGTCTCTTTCCTGCTCAAAACGTTTATGTAGATAAAGCAACTTGACATCTATTTGATGCAAAACTCCCTCTGGCTAGGTTAATTGAATCAGGTTCCCATGAATATTAGGGTAGGTTAAGAAACACCTCTTTTAAATCGATAGTCGTTCCAATACTGAACAAGAGGAACAGTCATAATGCTATCAGGATGTCAAGCCAACATGTCGTTCTTGATAACTAGCAAGCCTCGCGATCAAAAAAATCAAACATATCCGCAACAAACAGGAAGTACCAAAGCGCCTGCCGCTGTCTGTAAGACGATTCAGGCCACGTGCGTAGAACGTTACCATGGGTACAGCTGACACTAGTCTGTAACTAGCTTTGCGATTGGTCAAACCAACTAACGAACCTTCTGCGCTTGACTTAAATACCCCGGCGGATTATTAGCTATATAAACAATTAAGGTCATCACCAGCTGATCGCTCTGCACATAGAAAACTCAAAAGCCCCATAAACTACATTGGTTCATTAAACAATGAAGCCTTACTAAAAAAAAAACTCCTGCTGGTGATATTTAGAATATTGAAGATTGAGCGTTTTTTTTTTTGCTGGAGTTTTGAAGTAAGTGTGAACTACTCTCATTAATCACATTTGTAACGAGGAAACTATTGAATTTAAAGTTATGGAAATTTCTTTTTAAAATAGGCCTATTTGAATATTATACAAAGTGAAATGACTGGGAAAACGTTACTATTTAATGCTTAATTTAATTTAATAGGTGACATTTTAGAAACTGTTATTAATTTAAATTTGCTTTTGGTGTATCTCGACGCTATATCAGTAAAATACCATTTGTGTCAGATACTTACTACCAAAGCATGCAATTAGACAGTTTGTTAAAATACAGCTGCCTCTTTAATATCGTTAATGACTGAGGATGGGTTAATGTTTGGGCTGTACTTAAAGCTAATGATTTACGGCAGTGGAATTTCTCCTTGAGAAAATCGGATGAGAGCCATTATCCGTACCAAAGAAATTGAAATAATCTAAAACCACACGTTTATACCTAGTACCTGCCATAAAAAGGTACTCGGTTTTATATTGCTACCTGTTTAACCACCCTTTTCTCCTTCTTATTTACCTGGTCTACTCTTTGTTTTACTTCCCTACCACACGACTTAATAAATCTAGAAAGTGTATGACAACATAAAATGTTTTTAAAGACTTTTAATTTGTATAAACAGTATTTATGATATAAATGACTATGCCTATATACATATAGCTGATTTGCATATGTGCATATTCTCGGGTATTTATATGCTGAGACTTCCAAATACTAATGCCATTTAAGTTTATATTTATACAAGTGATTTTCATAATTTTATATTAAAAAAAACAACCCTTTAATGATAATTTTATGACTGGTTCAGTCAGATATTACACCTGTTCAAATGATCTTCGCGTACACTGTTAAAATGCAGACAGAGCACCACGACACAGCTACCAGTAAAGGCCCAACGTAAGACCAGACAGAGCACCACGGCACAGCTACCAGTGTAGGCCCAACGTAGGCCAAACTTTTTCTAGACTTCCCCTTTTTGCCAGACTATATATTTTTATCCCAGTGAAGAGAATGGACCATCGTTAACAACATACACATGTAGGCTTATATTAACCGATTTTTCCTTGCCAATCAAGAAAGGGTGGGGGTTACCAACCTGTAATCGTTTTGTCTGAGTAAAACTAAGTTTTTCTAAAGTAGCTCAAGTTGAAAATAATGTGTATTAACATTGCCGTCAAGGTTAATGCTATGGTCAAAGACATACAAAAGGACTTCAGGTTAATTTGAGCTCACTTTGACAGGAATTTCAAACACCTATAGTTGACACACAATATATGATACAGCCACTTTTGAGGTAGTTTGTATGTTTCATTCGGGTTTAATTGGTAAACGGTAGAGGGATACCACATTTGTACGACATTGAAAACGAACGTTAGCAAGACACGGACAACAAGACACACACATGCTGCAAACAAAACAAAAACAAATGTGAAAATTTGCAGTTTAATGCATTCCAACAAATCGTCGCCTCAGGTCAATGATTTCAAATAACCCCAACCAACCACCCGACCTGGTTCCAAGGATGAGAGTTTTGAAACGTACGAAAAACATTTGGTCAAGCCTCAGTTAAGTGGTAACTTACACACGGATTCTAGACAAACCAAATTCAACCACACCATCTTGACGTCAAGCATTAGCCTCACTTTAGCAATCAATAGATCCCCAAGAAAGCAAGTTCAGCCATGTAATGATGACTGGGAGTACAAACGTACTAAATAATGTTTGACGTCCCCACGTTACAAGTGGTAATCAATCTGCCACCGTATCGAAAGTAAGTCCTGCGATGATTCTGATCAAATCGAAACAAGGTAAATACCAGTCGACAGTCATTTTTTTTAATATATAGTCATGTCAGGGGTCAATGAGTAATGTTCAAATAAATCATGGTTAATGCCCACAAAGCAGAAACAATACAGACAGTGTAATTGCACTAGTGTTCTCTTAGTGTTCAAACAGCTGACGACGTTAGCCAATCAAATTGAAGATAACAAGTTACAAAAGGCAGTTGTGGGCTAAAAATTCTAGTTCTTTCACTCGACTTAAACATATGGCGTTTAACGACAGAACACATCTGTCCGTGTTGTGTTGATACTTGACAATTCCTTAGCATACAAGAAAATACAACGTAACTGAAAACATGGTTTTAAGGTTTTCCTCGAAATTTCACTCAGGGAGGACGATTGACCTTTTACTGGAAATTATTTTATTGGATAATAAATAACTCGATGCAACGCACTGCGTTTGGGACTGGTAAGCTTAGCCAATTAGTTCGTCTGAACAACAAAAATGACTTGGTTAATGGCCCTGATGGCGATTATTGTATAAAATTATTTATACAGCATTAAGCGAAATTTATCATTTAAATTTATAGATTTTGTTTAAAATTTTAGCATTGGATAAAATGTCAAGGAAAATCTTAAAACCAGTCCTATAAGAATGTGTCCAACATCTAATAGGATTATATAAGGTTTGTTTTGTCCAGAGTAAATGTAGATTTTTTTTTTTTTTTTTTTAGCACTGGATATAGTATCAAGGACAATCTTAAAACCAGTCCTATAAGAATTTGTCAAAAATTGTATAGTATCTTAAACGATTTGTTTTGTAAGGGTAATGTCAAGGAAAGTCTAAACCATCTTGAGCGCCTTAAAAATAAAATGACAAAAACTGGACTGTTTACCGATCTTAACAAAAGTTGAGTGACGGTCATTGAGTGTGGCGATTTAGGCAGTATGTTTTCTTAAAATTCGGTAAACAGACCTAACAACGTGACAAGACGTATAAACACACCAAATAAACAACAACAACAGAACATCACAAGCGCCACAATGTCAAGAATACCAGTTGTCTATTGATTCTATGGTGAACGGAGAATAAAAACTCCAAAATTGTAGATTTGCCTAAGATCCAGGACCCTCTATTGTTTTGGAAACAAATCTGTATCGTTTATCTTTTCAAACCCACTTTATTTTAACCTTTTTACACTCTATTGTATGAGACAAATCGTCATATTTATTTGTTGGTTTTAGTTGAACGTCTTAATCAAGGGTTTTTCACATTTATGTCAACTTTGTGTTGCCAGTGTATGGTGAAAAATTACGGAAGCCAGTTAGTGCCACGGATAATATTATTTTCTAAACAAAAATCTCGTAAATACGAGAACTAAAAGACGTATTTACGAGAACAATCTCGTAATTACGAGAATAAAATCTCGTATTTAAGAGAATATTAAATACGAGGTTTGCTTTAAATACTGAAATTCCTTTAGGCTTAATTACGGAAGCCAGTTAGTGCCAAGGATTATAATATTTTCCAAACAAAATCCTCGTTATTACGAGAAAAAAGCTCGTAAATACGAGAATAACTTCTGGTATTTACGAGGTTTTTTTCTCGTTATTACGAGAATTTTGTTTAGAAAATAATATTGTCCGTGACACTAACTGGCTTCCGTAGAAAACGGAAGGAAAAAACATCGTACTTATTTATATTCTTGGTCTTTAACGTCGTACTCAAAGTAGTTCAGGTTTATCGCGACTTTGTAGGCTTGCGATAGAAAACCGATGGCAAAATCTCGTAAAACCACCAAGCGATCTCCACAGCCATCGAACAAACATATCCAAAAAGATTTATTGACTTGTTAAAACACTGTCACGGTTTGACCTGTTTTTTACACCATAAACACCGTGACAGTGTTTCAACAAACCGATACATCTTTAAGATCACTATTTATGCGTGACAAAGGTGATTGAGGTCAAAATAATTTTGTATATATTTTACGAACATAATTAAAGTCGTCAAGGGGAATCGAACCAAGAATTTTGTGTAAATAATCTCGGGATTCCAGTTTACATTAAAACAAATTATTCTCTATGCTGGATGTTAGTCTAGATATAGGTTAGAAGTACAAGTAGCTGTTGTGATTAATGAGTGCTTTGTCAATCGGGAGCTTTATAAATAGTACAGTGGCTCAAAGGGAAAAGTTTTGCGTTGTGTTGTCTAAAACTAATTAATTGAAGAAAAAAATATTTTCTTATGTGAGCTTTCGCAAACCTTTGTAACAAATGAAATGTTATTATACCCTGGATAATAGGCGCACAGAAATCAGACTGATCCTGGGGGAGATCGTGTACGTGGGTGTGTCTAGACAAAGACAGGTATTGCTTTTGATTCTCTATGCTCAAGGTCCTTCTAGCGATCGTGTTAAGAATGGATTGGCGAATGATAACCGTAAGCTTTGTATGGAGCGACACTACTTCATTCATCTCCGATTGAATTTTTGAACAGTATTGTAAAAATAACTTTCAAAGCATCTTTCTTTTTAATATTATAGCTCGGACTGTGCTTAGAAATGTTACTAAAGAAATGGTGGTGTGTCGTGTACAAAGCGATCATTAACAGTATTTGCTTGTCTGCGTTTTCTTGGTTTTGTCTCTTTTTTTCTTGTATTTTTTGCTGTTGGGTTTTTATTTCGGTTAGTACACTGGTGGGTTTTCCCGCACGAGTCTCAACGTGCCCGCTTTATGATATAGAAAGTGAGCCACAATCTAACTAGGAAGACGCCATCCACCAAAAGCGGAATACTGTTTATTGAGGGAGTATTTTGACTTCGCATTTTATTTTTTAATAGGACATGTGGTTAATGAGGCATCTTCTGTTGATGCACCCAAACGTAGTGGAATAACCCCAGTTTGTTTGTTAAACATTTTTGTCTATGTGTCGTCCGCACTTAAGGTTAATTCTCTTCTTTGATGGCGTGCCAGTCCCATGTGCGAATGACACCACGTCCAACGACACAATGCAGGATATTTAGAGGACTTCTCAACAAATCAACATCTTGTTAACCATTAGCTCATAAGTCACCAAGACAAAGGGAACGCAACCCAACCACTGAGCGTTAAACTGGAGGCGTACCAATGCACAACCAGACCAATTTGTTGAGAACACAAATCCCGCTTTAGCGTCTAACTGACAATCCTGCCGGGCTAATGTTGTGGAAAGCTGTCTTAGGCTAGGGCCAATGGCCGTAGATTTTCAAACTTATTCCCAGAAGAGCCATCATCCTGACTGTAACGACTGAACATACATGTGATAAAAAAAACACACTTAACAGTAAATACATGTTCAAACACGTTTATAGAAACGAGACAGTAGAGAAACATTTAAAGCATTGGTCAATTTTTTTATATAGTTTTAATTAATTTTTTCTCAGTCTGATAAAAAAAAAGATAAATATGTTGAATCTAATGCAGAGATTGTCTGTAAAACTAAACTCTCTTATTAAATTCGTACTTGTTCAATGCTTTTAGGGCGGCTTGTGGGGTATTTACATTTCTCTTTAAATCGGATTTGATATGCATCAGTATTGAAGGATGCAATAACCTTCATGAGGTTGTTAAACACTAGTAAGTCAATCAAGGTCTGCTAGTGGCTTCCAATAGCCCTGCTTTCACCGAGTTTGACTGGTGAGAAAACCCTTTGGTCTGCTTATCAAAGATCATAGCTTGATAAACCGTACAGGAGATCACACTTTGATCAACTGCACAGAAGATCACTTTCATAAACCGTTGAGGAGATCCATTTTTGATAAACCATACAGGAGATCCCACTTTGATAAACTGTACAGGAGATCCCACTTTGATAAACCGTACAGGAGATCCCACTTTGATAAACTGCACAGGAGATCGCACTTTGATAAACTGTGCAGGAGATCCCACTTTGGTAAACTGTACTGGACATCCCACTTTGATAAACTGCACAGGAGATCCCACTTTGATAAACCGTTCAGGAGATCCCACTTTGATAAACCGTACAGGAGATCCCACTTTGATAAACTGCACAGGAGATCCCACTTTGATAAACTGCACAGGAGATCCCACTTTGATAAACCGTACAGGTGATCCCACTTTGATAAACTGTACAGGAGATCCCACTTTGATAAACCGTAGAGGAGATCCCTTTTTGATAAACTGTACTGTCTATCTGCCGTATAATTTATTAACCATATAGAGCCTTTGTTGCACTTGTATTCATAGTGCCTTTGTCAGACCTGTAATCAAAGTGCCTTTGTCACACCTGTAATCAAAGTGCCTTGGCCAGACCTGTAATCAAAGTGCCTTTGTCAGACCTGTAATCAAAGGGCCTTTGTTTCACCTGTAACCATAGTGCCTTTGTTACCTATAATCATGGGTGTCTATGTCTGGCATTTTGAGCTGGGAAACTTGTCAGTTTTTTTATCGCTTAAGCTCAAGGTTAGTTCAGACGTTGGCAAACGCTACAAACCTTTCTAAATTAACACCGGCAAAGAATTAATATTAACAAAACGACCCTGGAAAATATCAATAAATTCTCATACACGTTTCTATCGGCGTGATGAGTAGAAACATGGGCATCTTTTGGTTTAATTTCGTCAACCTTTGAATTAATCTGGTGTGTATTTAGTGAACGTTGGGATGCTCCGAGCAAAGTGTTGGAATTATACCGACTCTTCAGCTCATGGTTTGGGAAAATTTTGGACGTTTCGATTTTCTGCTGGTTTATTGTACAAATGAAACAGTAGTATAGAGTGAATTGCCATTGGGCCGATTCCTAAAAGCAAAGTTGTAGTAAATTGTTAAGCAACTGATTTGAATGTTTTGGTCTCATTTAATTGACAGACTATTCTATGGCTATATAGGCCACCGAGGAGTATTTAAAGTGCAAACCGAATTGCCTTTATTAGTATCAACACCAGCAAAAAATCACTTGAATATAGTACTTTTCCTAATCTAAATTCCTTATAACCAAGCTTTCAGATGACTACTTCACACCTATATTATATGGAACGGGGTAAATTAAAATTATTATGGATTTTAGAGTACGGACTGGTTACAGCTCTTTGATAGAAGATCTCTTCAACAGTGTATTATTAATGCACACGTGGAATGTCTGTCGAAAGTGTATCCCCCTATTTGCTGGGATTCCCAAAATACAATGAGCAGAGAAAACAGATATATACCACTTTGCCACTTAGACAGTCCCTCTGTACCAAAAGTGATCGACTGATTGATTGGTTGATTGACTGATTGATTGATGGTGATAACGCCGTGGTTAAAGGTATTTCACTTATATGACGGCGATGTACTACTACAGAAAATAACTAACAGATCCATAAAATGTTAAGTGTTTTGATCTGCTGGGGACTTAATGTACCTCCAGTGCTGCAGACAGGGTTTAAAACATACTGCCCTTCGTCAGAGGGTGAACAGTTGTTGTATGGTGCACCGGAAGCAAACGTACAGTTAAACAGAAATATAGCGGCAGAGGTTGGTATTTTTTTCACTTAAAGTCGGCTATTTATTTAATTATATGAGTAATTATACTCATAAATTTATTCCTTATGTCACATGCGATAAGAATGCTTTATAGATTATTAGGTTTATTTACTCCTCGTATTCTTTTATGTAGCCCAATCCGGTCGGTTGAATGCATCTTTAAGCAGGTGTCAAGTCGATTATTTAACCTTCTTATCTCGGAACCAAATATCTTCTTGTTCAAAATCACAAAAACCCTTAAAAATAGATCTCGATTCTTCTTTGTCTTTGTTTTAGTGTCTTTCAAGGTTATAACCCCGTTTCGGATTGTATAACTTGGTTTTGGCTTAACGTTAAAGGAGAGTCAGTTCTGCAATCTTCTTGTTTTGAAAGAAGTTCGATTATCCTCTCATTTCCGAAAGTAACATCTTATTGTTCAGATTTTATTCTAATGTAGGTCAGCTGGAGTATGCTATGTTTTATTCCTGAAGGAAGTGTACGCATATTCATGTTCACTGTCAAGTGGATAAGTATGTAAGTTGTCACTAGCCTGAAATAGGTTCAATCTGCTGCTAAAAATAAGTTCATCTGGTATATATTTTCTTACATAGGCTAGTCTGAAATACTCAAAACTATATCCCTTCTCTTGTTTTAGCGGAAATTAGAAGCTGGGTACATTACAAAAACATGAGATGGATTTTCAACTTCTAGATATATTGGTAAGCGACGTTTCGGCCTTGGTGCTAATAGTGTGTGAAACAATCCCTATTTCCGCCTTTTCACGGGAAATAAAAATATTGTTTAAACCAAACACGGGACGAAAAATACTTTTACTAGACCGTGTGGGGTGAATCGTAACTGGATGAGGCTTAATTGGCTAAAAGATACCCGCCTCAGCCACGGTGTCCCCCTCATTAAGATTCAGGATTTGTCTGTTCCGCTAAATATTCCACTGAGTCACACAGAATCATGGTCTCAGAGCTCACGGGCCAGCAGCGTTTAGGGTGGTTTCCTTCGTACACCCATTGGACTGGTACGCCGTCATATCAGTGAAATAACCTGAAGTAGTGCGTAAAGCCCTATTGATCAAACAAACATACATGTTCCCCACGACTAGCATCTATCCACACGGCCAGCATTTACCCACACGACCAGCATTTACCCACACGACCAGCATTTACCCACACGACCAGTATTTACCCACACGACCAGCATTTACCCACACGACGCCAGCATTTACCCACACGACCAGTATTTACCCACACGACCAGCATTTACCCACACGACCAGCATTTACCCACACGACCAGCATTTACCCACACGACCAGTATTTACCCACACGACCAGCATTTACCCACACGACCAGCATTTACCCGCACGACCAGCATTTACCCATACGACCAGCATTTACCCACACGACCAGCATTTACTCTTACGAGTACATGTTTCTATAGATCTGACTAGTTTAGAGCTGATTATATTTAGTACATGTATATATGATCCAAGCAAAATTTTGTTTCTCTACATTTAAACAAAAATATATATGATCCAAATCTTCAACTTCAAGCTTCTATTAGCCTGTCTAGGGTAGATTTTTTTTCATATTACAGTATACAAAGGTGTCCATCTCGCCGTAACAGGGATGTTGGATTATAAGGTTTTCTTTAAACCCATCAACTAATTAATGCATGCTAATTCTTTTCATCTGCCGCATGCCTTTAAGGGAATTATTAAATCCCAAATAATAAGGTTTCATAGGAATAGTAGCACCCTCGCTTCCTTCAACAAGGCCTGTTCTGTTTTTTTAAAGGCGTTGATTCCCAGAGGATATTCTATGCGACTTCTTCGCAATATTAAATCTGATACCCTAAAACTTAACAGATATAATGTAGACCAATCTACATAATCAGTACCTGTACGAAATCATAGCCTACAAGAAGGACCAATCTCTCAAAGACCTTTTGGTAGGACGAAACTCCCTTCTGTATGAGATAACCTTTAACTGCCCTCATCTTCATTTGGTAGACTAATAGGTTTACTGCTAACTCTAAACGATACAGTTTTAAGGTTGTGCTTATTTTAACCCATACCTTATATCTATGTGTGTTACATATCTGCCACATATTTATCTTCACAATTTACATGTTACATGTATTGCCTTTTTCTCGAGATGTGCCTTTAGATTATCCAGAACAACTCGAGATTCAGGTCTATCTAGAAACTTGTCTCTGAGAATTGATCTAGAACATAAGATAATTTATCGACTTTATTTAGTCAATATCACTGTGCCAGTGTGATAACTCTAGACAAAAATATATACTTATGACAGTCAGTATTGCATTATATGGCTTCGCTAAGTTAATGAGGTGTATAGAAACATTACTCATCTTCGAGTATGGAGGCCGAGCTATGCCACATCATCAACATGGAAAGTTGTGAGTTGCATCATTGTACTAGTAAAGACGACTGTAGATATCGGCGGTGTTTAGTTGCAAGCATAGAAGACACATCTTAAACACCACCACACCATCCCCAAATCCAGTGGAAGCACCACTTGTATTTCCCGATGCCTACAAGCCAGCTCAAATCAAGCTAGACTTATGAAACTTTTATAAGTGATACAACGGTAGTCCAAAGTACGACAAAGATGGCATGGGATATTGTGTTATTTCTCAATGTTCATGATATATTTGTACTTACGTTGTGTCTAACCGTGTTACTTAGACGTATTTCCTTTATATGGCCCCTTTTAATTGACAGTGTTTGGAGGCAGAAACGAGTGGAAAGAACGGCTCTGTAATTACCCAAGCCATCCGAATCTTCCCTTGTAAACATAAGCTCGTATTCGAATATCATTGGAAACGTTCGGGTGTTCAGCTGAGTCCCTTTCAATGTACCTTGAATAGGTTCGAATCCCCGTGTCGACCTTATTTGTATGAGGGAAGTTTTCCGTTGGCTGTGGCGATTGTGCGGAGGTATTTAAGAGGTTTCTTCCCAGATTCTCACCATACACCGGCAACGCAAAGTCGTCATATAAATGAAATACACTTGAATACTACTCCAAACACCAATTAAATAAATGCATAAACCAATGTTTGGTTAAGTTAGTGTACACATCCTGCCATAACAACATCATTCAACACTGAATCTAACCATTCAGTTTCCAGTTCTAGTGAGTCATTGTTTGATTGTATTCAGCAAGGCTTTTATTCTATTAACCACTGTCACAACGCCATGAACGAGTTAATGGGTTTGAATGAACATACCGGTAGGGGGCGGCATTTCATCATATCACTGCTTATTAACCTATTTTTCTTTGGAGACTTTTCAACCTCTTGTTCATAGCTCCAGCCATCGCCTTTCATAGACGAAGACGAAGTAAAACAACACCTGACAGGTATCTTTATATTCATTCAATGAGATCAGATTTTGTTTGAATTAGTACGTGAATTAATCAGTCAAAAAGCATATTATATTCTCCAGCTATCCAGTTTAGATCTGGTCTAATATTTATACATAACTGGTATAACTTATCATCTTCCATTTACGATCGATGGTCAGTTTTATAATATAAAGGAAGTAACAATGTCATTGACGCATATCTTCATAGAATGAGGTCAGCGTTCTTTGAGGGTTTCCTATTAGAACCACTCTATAGGTTTTTATAAATGCCTGTCGATTTATTCAAGTTTGTTGCGAAAACAATGTAGTAGTCATTGAAATCAGAGGTCAACATGATATCTTCGGTTCGAACCTGAGATCTATGATTAGTTTGAAAACAGTCATAACAAAAGATGTAAATAAGCATTAAGCGGCGTTTCCATTTGTACGGACGCGGATGCGGAAGCGGACGCGGACACGGCTGCGGATAATTTGGTTTTGTGTGTCCATTCATCCGAT
>JAVFBZ010168863.1:5150-16683 GCA_032466195.1 Katharina tunicata
ATTTGGTTCTTAAGTTGAGATAGTCTTCGGTTACGCTCGAAAACATTATTTTGTGGAGAACTTCTGATCGAATCGATCATGCATTGCCTTTTCCATTACTAGGGTTTACTGACTGCGCCTTCATATATCGTTTAAATCATTTTCAGTAGAGTGTTAACGAACAATACATATTTAATGTTATTTCTTGCTGTTAGTAGATATTCCATGTTGGCAATGGCCGAATTGTTTTGGTAAATTGTATGGAGTCTTTGGCAGATGTTCACCGGTCTATTCACCAATAGCACTAAAGTCTCTTCACCTAAACCGAATCCCGCCTGTTCAAATAATAAAACTTGTAACGTTCAAAGGACAGCTTATCTTTCTTGCTATTGTTACCAAGGTAACAAACGGGAGCTCGCTCTTTAAAGTCAGCGTCAGTAGGGAAACTTATCGTTGGTAAAAGATAACGAGAGGACGACACATTATTTTTTTTATTATAAATCCCTTATTCCTTGCAAGTGTCAAGATTCCTTTACCATTTACTTAGCGACATATAGACACCACATTAGATACTATTTATATGTTTTGACATGAGATATTCCAGGCCTTGTACACGAGATAAAGACAGAATGTTACGTAAATATAAAATAATACCAGAAAACATGGCATTGTTGCTTACCTAATATTATGAGAAGAGATAAGAGGGTTAGTCCAATAGCACTCCCCATCATCTTGTATTTCTTAACTGTGACCCGATGTGATGCGCCCCACGGGTTTTATAGGGCAGCTTAATGCACGGGGTCCAGTCAAAATAAACAGAACACAAATCCATCGGGAGCAAATCTTCTCGGAAAATCGAGGATATCTTAAGGGTGCTGGGAAATCAGCCGCTATTGGAAGAGCAGACGACAGTCGAGTCTGTTCACACAGTACCCGGATGATCAGAGCGTCCGCGGTGTAGTGAGATTGGCCGAATCTTAAAGGGACGGAGCTCCACAGAAATTAAATACACGGGAACTTTACGGCTTTCAACCTAGGGGAATTAAAGAGTCTGAATAAAAAAGCTTGACGTCCTGCACTTAATTCTGAAGGTTTTTTTCTCTGCCTTACGGTCGTAATGATAAAAATATCTTATCCATGCAATGCGGATTATCGTGGGTTTGCTTTATTAACATTGGCTAATTCACACAACTGGAATTTACTTTAAATATCTAGCGTAGGTATATTTATCAACTGAACCAAACTACAAAATAGTAAATTCACTTGAGTTCCGGCACCGAATGCAAATAATTTGATAGCAGTGATCCCGGTGTAATTGCAATTTATCTGCGTAAACATTGGCACCGAAATAAGTGTGATTCTCCAGCAAATCACCCAGCAATTAATGGATAACACACAGGCTATTATTATATTTATTATTGAGAATATATAAAGAAAGGCTTTCGGTTGGCTTGTTAATTAAACTGTGCCATTATGTAAACATACACAAATTACAATCATGGACGACCAACATACTGTTACGGTTTCCTTCCGTGCATCCCATTAAAATTGTTGCGCAGGACTCACTCAAGAATCTCTTCCGATGACAACGCAATTGCTTACTTTATTATTGCGTGACCGGCGAAATAACGGATTTCCTTGACGTGTCAATATGACAACGTTTACAGTTAGATCTGCACAATCGCCATTTCATGAGATTTTGTGTTTATTCAGGAACCATAAAAAGAACTTGTTCAACTAAGAGGTGCTGCAGAGTTGTGCTAAGGCGACACAGTCCCTTGGATCTTGAATAGATTTCGAGTTACGTAACGTGGAAAATGATGTAAGAAATTTATGGAGTAATCAATTTTGTCTGGTATTCTTTTGTTGAAATAAACTCCGATGTGAATAATACACTGACGTCCTAGAGCCTGCATTGTAGCCGGTGGTTAATGGGTTCGAGCCAGGGTAATTTTACACAGCTTGTCTAGTTTATGATTTCGGGGTCAGTTGTTCAAAGATAGACTCATTTGTTGTTTAAGGTTTAATCACTTTATTCATAGGGCTATTAACTTCAGCCTGTATCACACATGTTCCTTCCAAGACGAACTGTTCCAATGAGAGCTTAGATAATGGGTGGTTATGAAATTACCCAAATAACACTAGCAAAAGAAAGGTCGTCACATAAATAAAACACCATTTAGTATGGAACTAAACTCCAACTAAAAATAAACATTTAATGCATGTGTCTCCATAGAATGTTCCCTATAGCAAATATTGACCAGAATCTGAATTATCAGTGCGTGTAAATATTTTTCGAATAAAAAATCGAACATAATTTTGAAACATCCTGGAGGTTATTTGTCCAAGAAGTTAATTGCGAATTTTTAACATAATTGGACCTGTATCTTTTATTCTCTTGCACTTCCTGGGCATCGGATGTCGGGCCACAACAAGTCAATGGCTATTTGTGAACAAAGCGGGTGTATTTTATTAGTGCATTGATCGGACGTACGTTGAGATGATGTTTAAAAGCAAGAGGAAGGATGTCTCCCTGGCCTACGCCAGGCTCTATCCAATAATTTCTAGTGTAAACTCCGTTAACAACTAAGACAAACGCTGTGTCCCAGCGAACAAAACACCTCCGTTTAAATCTATTTAAATGTATATTACGGTTACAAACACTACCACCCATCGAACACAAGGGCTGATTTTAAAGTCATCAAATTGTACAGAAGATAATCGATCCGAACTGGGAAGGCCGTCCGGCTATGTTTATAACACCATCTCTACAGAGAACGGAAAGGTTTTTGTGTCTGACTTTCCATAACTTCTCTTAGGTATATATAACCGAAAAAAGTTCGAGAATTAATTTTCACATTTCCTTTCTTTGGCGTGCAAGATACAAGAAAACAGAAAAAAAATCCTTTATATGTTTATTATGTAAATTATCATTTTGAACATAGTATGACATAGTATATTAGTATGCTTATTTTAACAAAAAGTCGTTCGAAAAACTTTTGTATATATACAAGTGACATGTTAGCGGTGTTGACGATACAAGTGTTCCGTTTCAACATCTTTTCACCGGAACAGCTTGAGCGAAAACATGTAAATAAAGTGCTAAACCCTCTGGAAAAGATATTCCCTACAGGTTCATTCTCATTTTTTTTCACACAAAATATTCAGATATTTCACTGTGTTATGCAGAAATTGAATAGAATGACATCGTTGTGAGCAGCAACATTAAATAGTAATGTGTGGTTAATGATGTCGATGTGTTCTATAAAGGGCGCAACTGTGATCGTTTTGCCTAGATGTTTCTCGCGCCAAAAATAATTCGGCCATAACTTTTCTATTGTCAACTGATAATGTTTTTCTGTATGCCGGACAACACCTCCTTTTCTATTTGTTAAGAGATCACGTTGTCTTCTCACAATTTCGAAAAGGCGATATTTAAATAAATATTTGAATTTGTGAGAATGACATCTTTCTGCTGCAGCGATGAATGAAATGTTTTCTTCTAACGTGTGAACGCGAACAAACAGCACAGAACGATTCACTTTGTTTCTCATTTCCATTCGAGATTTGGGTGGGGTGTCTATCCTTCTACTCCCATTTTGAATTCCCTTAAAATTCATAGAACGTTTTATGATACAAAGGAAAAACAAAAGACGGAAGTTTCGCTTGTTTAAGTCCACATCAGCAAAGAAACTTAGCTTTGTTAAAGATGCATTATATTTTTAGTCGCGGTTCCTATTATTCGTTCCAGGTGTCTTTTCTGCTTCTTTAGATTCTGTCTGTATTTTCGCCATTTCGTCTATTTAACTTTATATAAACTCACAAAGCTCAATTTTACCACCCCATGAACAAGACACCAGCGCATTTACTGTCACCTTCAAATGAATGTTGCGCACAAAATTGTTCAATATTAACAGAAAATTCATACACACATAAACCCTGGTAAATTGCTGTAGTTAGCTTTCGCCGGGCATGTCCACTGGTTTATCAAAACGAAGTTCATTGTAATAAGGAAGTTTTAAATGAGTGTCAGTTTGTTTTGTCCAGTGACAATACCGGGCGAAAGCTAACTACAGCAAGTTTGATATGAACTTTGTATATATTATTTACATTTTGATGAGCCTTTTTGGATGTAAAATTTGCACTTGATTATTTGTTTCGCGATTGCCTATTTGTTCTTGTTTATGTGAGCCAATTTGCAAAGTTAACATTATCTTTGTTTATATTTATATATTTTGTAAAGACTTTTGCCTCAAACTTTCTTTATGGATAACTATCTTGCGTCTTGAGTAAGAAGTGACACGTAGCTTAAAAACATGAATATGTGAAAACACGAAGACCAATCAAGAAGTTCAATATGCCCTTAGGTGTCGGACCGTAAAGCCAAAATTACCGAAAATGTTGTCACATTCTTTGTTATTTTTTCTCAACGTGTTTCAACGTTTCAGAATTTGTGTGTTGTTTTCTGCAACTCATAATATGGCCTTTGATACTTTTACCACATTTACGAATGACCTCACCTTTGACCTAGCTTAACCCGGGTATTTTTGCTCCTTAGACACGACTATTGCTCTTCTAAATAGACTCTTATGACTGAGCTAACGTTGTGTTGACTGTTGTTTATTTACTGGTCAAACTTAAGAGTTGACATTAGCTAGGAAGCTGGAGGTCTTAAAACACTTTACGAACAATAACCCAATATTAGTTTTTGGAAAGGTTATATTTGTTATTGACTCAAGCGACCTTTTGGAAGGCCAGGGGTCGATTGTAATGATATTTATAAAGCTTTTGTTTTGTACACTGTCGACTTGTACTAATAACTAAATGTGCTGCTTCGCCGATGTTGGGTGGATGTAGTTACTAATTAGCACGATTGGAAAATCCTAATCCATCGATAATATTTAAATTAAATTTCAGCACAGCACTGCAAAGACGTGTTGAATTTGACGTCTTGTTAACAAGTCATGTGGTTTAATTGTGTTTGACATTGACTTGAGCATTTGACCTTGATGTTTTCTAGGTTGTGGTTTATTGCCACAATGGATTTGCCAACATCGAATTCATACAAGTTAATGACCTTTGAACCCGCACAACCGACCTCTTCTCTGTGAACGTGTTAACAAGTCATAAATTACAGCTATAGGATAGAGCTAGTTTATCAGGTAGTTTTTATGATATTTATTTGTTGTATTAAAGTTTGAAACAAATGAACTGTATGCTGTTTTTTGTTTTTGGGGCATAACACTCTCTGAGACTGAACAGATTCTAGTTCAGAAATGTTTTGCAGGCTGAGACCCTTGCGGGAATCGAACCTACGACCCTCAGAGACAGGTACCAAATCGCCAGCAGTAAATGGCTGACACCTAAACCACTCAGCTATCCATCTGAAGACCAAATAGATGAAGACTGCAGCCTGCAAAAAAATTGGAACTAGAATCTGTTCACTCTCAGAGAGTGTATCCCCCCAAAAAACGAATATACTGTTAATGGACGCTTTCTTAACGAAACTAGAAATTCTTGAAAGGGGACGGTTGCCTAAGAAGATTTTCCTGTAATATACATCCACAATTCAGTTGTTTTTGTAGAGTGTTAAATCTACGAATAGTCAACGCTGTAACGCCTTTTCTGTACAAGATACAGGGTACAAGAAAGGTCCTTCCGTGCGATTATATCTGTAATTGTTCAGATACTCCTGAGTTTCTTACATCACAGCGCTGACTTATCCAGTCTTAAATATTTCATAAATAGAGACATAAAAAATATGCATTCTTCCATCGTGTGGGCCGGATTAGGGATCATGTATACGGGCAAAAATATCCTCTATAAATCCTCAAGTCATGTAAATATTATAATCTGGGAAGAATCCAATTTTTTCTTGCCCCTGAATTTGGATTAAATCTCCCCAGACACTGTCTTATTTTAACTTTTGTTCTTTTCATATATCTCTGCCTGTTTTGGCTGGTTGTTAGATTTTATCCCCGATCGAGTCCCGGATCAACCATGCGCTCAAGGTTAGGGATTTCATAAGCTGAATATTTGAGGGTTATATCGGTAAGCCCAGCATGAAGGTGGTCTCCGAGAAGGCGCTAGCAAAGCTGCCCGGGAAAAAATTAAGCACTGCATGAACTTACATGTATGGCTCCTTTTTAAAAAAGGCATGTAATTTGATTTACTGTACTTTAAAGTTGATTCGAAATAATAAAACCGCGTATACCACCATGCAACTTTGATATCTTTTCATACATCAGACACACAAATAAAGTAGCCGAGCATTTATTAAAATAAAACATATATATACAAATTAAAAATACACGTGTGTCAATGGCTCATTTTTTTAAAACGAAGCGAAGGGCATAAAATAAATGGGATAGAAATGAAGCTTCTAGTAAAGGGATACATTGCATGCGACGGGATAGCTTAACACACACAAGTACAGATAGCGGCTACACTGCATGCAGCATGAAATTATTTTATAATCTAGAAACAGATTTTCAAATGAAAACAAAATGCATGTAATTTCATCTTAACACAACTTCTACCCACAGCATCCATCTTCAAGGACTGGTACCCTGTAAGTCAGGTTTTCAAGTGATATATATTTTGCGTCTTCCAAGCGAACCGTTTATCTGGGATTCTCTTCCAGGATTCCACACGGTGGCGGGACTCTCTCAGGGCTACTACAATACTGGTGTATTTCGTCAAACACACCTGAAAAAACAATACAACAATTTATATTTTTGTTGGTTCGTTTGTTTATTATAGTTGGCATATTACGCCGTTTTCTCAGGTAATATCACTCATATCACCGGGTGCCGGTCTAATGGGTGTGACACATGGAAGCGTTGAGAAATATGTCACGTCCACTATTAACGGCAAACAGGCATGACCTCCATTCGGGCAGTGGTCAGTCTGACGCAGACGTTATATGTCTGTATTTCGTGCTGGAACAAGCTGGCTACGTGTATTAACTCGTGACATCTCCGATCTGATCTCAACTCGAACATAATCAAAGTTATGGAAGGTTGTACGAGCCACAGAAGTTTGAGGTCAAATAACTATTTGTAGACAGGTTTATTAAGATTTCCATTGGAATGCAATAGTTCAATTTGATTTGTTAATATCTGTTATTGGTGCTCAAGGGTATCTAACTTGAAAGTCGACTTTGCTTTGCTGATGTAAGGTGGGAAACCGAGAAGAATCTTGGTAAACGGCACCCGACGATCTCCCAAACCGCCAGGGAGATTTCTCATATATACATTAGGTCGACAGGGGGATTTGAACCTGCACCGGGTAAAGAGAAGGGGGCTGCACAGCCTGTTGTTGACTATATACGGACGATAAAAACAATATTTGGATATGTAGACACACGCGTTATGGAAAGAAAGAATTTCGAACTTTTACGTCTCGAATTTATCAGAAAAGTGGACGAATATACAGGAGTTATAATCACATGTGTGTTTCTTCTCATTAATATTAAACCTATTACCATATTATAAAAAATAAACGCCACGAGCTTATCCCAAAGTTCAAAAAAAGTTTGTCTTAATCTTAGCGACTAACTTCTTTGTGAAACGTTTACTTCTTTTGGGTAAAAGATACTTTCAAAAACGTTTTCACGTAAACGTACTCCTTTCACACAAAGCGATAAAATAAACTCACCTCCTTGACATTTTTGGACTCCCATAAATGTTTGTTGCCAACATACAAAGAAATACTGACAACTGAGGCCGTTCTCCTCGAAGTCTATGATGTATCTGTGGGCTTGGGGCCCGGGGCTCATTGATGCACACTGTTCCTCATAGCGGGCTAAATCCCTTAAATTACACGGGTTGTTCACTGAACCTTGACTGAAAATAAGAGAAACCAAATTTCCAATCTTTAACTTGATCATTTTCTCATATATTTATTGGTATCAATACTTGTCGGACTAGCTTACTGGGCTGGTGGTTAACTATAAGCAACCAAGAATAATTCCACTTCGGAATCCATCTGGGTTGCTGTAAGAAACTGGAACGTTCTTCTTACAGTGTTTTGAACGTATCGATGAACGGGCTCCACCACATCCCTATGTGCGCAGTCTAATAGATTCCCATACATACCTTCAAGGGGACTCGAACCTATATCAACGCTCAGCCATCCGGCCAAATCGAGCGGCCCTGTCCTTTCGAAAATCGAACTCGCAAACAGTGATATTATTATTTTAATGCACCACAAACAGTCAGCTAGTCTTTAAATGTTACATTTTCCGTGTTTTGGTTACTGTTCCTGAAAATGATTTCGGGGACCGAGCAGGTGGTTATATTTGAGGGCACAGCAATTCCAAGGGATTCAGTGGTAAATTACGAGTACTGAAGCTTTCAGATGGATCCAAACGTGAGTTCACTAAAGCGAAATACGCCAGATAAAGATATATCGCAAAGTGACGATGGATGGTGTGGACACAAGGCCCTATCACTAAAGATGCCATTCTAAAATAGAGAACCAAATCATTCTCCCTATCGTCGAATATTTTACTCTAAGGTATTGATTGGCCATCTTGTTGTTCCCCTAGAAAGAGTTATCCCTCTTACTTTTTGTAGCGAGTAAGTTTATGGGTAATTAGGCGTTACTGCTTCCCAATTTTACCTAATTTTTATGCCTTTTACGGACTCCAAATTGAATCTGCTCTTTAACAACTGTTTTTCTGTCAAATTTTAAATAAGTTGGTAGTCAAATTTAGACGACTTATTCGCCAGTGCACTTTTTTGCGGAAACATTTCTACGACAACAACAAGGACGGCCTATCATTACCATTTGTATAAAACGGTCCATTTATTCACTTTGGTGAAGAACCTTGTATGTAATGACTGGGCATTTTGAATATAACTATAAACGTCATAAAGGCTGAAGCTTGACCTGATTAATCGACCTGTGAAGAAATTTAAATTTAAACTCACGCGACTTGATTCTCTTGTTGCATTGGTCATTTCGGCCTATTGTTATGCTAAATAGTTCTATTATATTTCTTCATTTTCTTTTCTGTTACCTGGTCTCTGTCGATTTTTAATGGCGCGAAATGCACTTTATGACTATAGAATACGTATATCTACATGCGATACAAGTGTTGCCTGCAGCGGTAAGTATACCGCTATAATGGGCTTAAAAATGGCCTGCCATTACACTAAAGCCGATAACCGGAGGTGACGGACGGTACCGTAGATAGGCGTTGAACTCGAATGCTAACATAACATTAGTGCCGGTATTCTTCTCAATCAGGAGAAAGGTACGAGCCTATTTTAGTATGTAAATGCGTACTGTGAACCTGATGGTTTGTTTGTTTGATTTGGGTTCAACGACGCACTTAATTTATTTTTCACTCATATGACGCTGTGCCAGCCAAATTGGTCAAGACAACGAAGGGGATTAACGGAACGTGGATTAAGAACCCGCGTGAAACTCATAATGTATTATGGTGCAAAATAACGGCGTACACTTACTCAGTACATGATCCACTTTGCTCATTGAAAGCTTCGTCAGGTCCGCACTCCACGTACTCCACCTGTGTCCCTTGGCACACGTGACCAGCCTTACAGCCAAAGAAAGCGAATCCACTCGGCATGCCAGTACAGTTGATAGGGTTTACTGTTGAACCGGCCAGGCTGGTGCCTACGCAACAACAACAACACTTTATTTCACACTAATTATTCAATGGCTGCCAGAGCCTATTTCTCGATAACAATTGTATTACAAGATCTAAATCTCAACATAACTATCATGCAGGACTATGCGTTAAACTTCTTATTTATTATCGACTCCAATTGTTGGCCTCACAATAGGGACAATTGGCTGTGTATAATGGCCCCATCAATTACCTATGTAAAAAGTTGGTTCAATACTAAATTATCTAACAGTTGGTGACCATGTTTTATATCTGGAGGCTCTTCAAAGTACACTTTAACTACTATGCTTATACTCCGTTGTTAGAATAATACGAAGTCAACTCATTCAAATGTTTATAAATAATGGCCACAATCGAACAACACTTTCACTGCAAATACGCCATCGCGCACATATCGACGTAATGCATAAAGACTCTCGACATTACATATTACATTACGTATTTAATATAACAGAAATAAACCGTTTGTTCAATTCGATTAAGTGCAAAAACATATGTTTTGCATTAAGAGATTTGCTACACTTGGTTATTAAACAAACGGTTCATTAAAAAAACTAACTTTTTCAGATGTTTCAAAGGGAAATAGCTATCACCCACTGAGTATTGTGCAATACATGTAAATCATCCTTAAATATAGTTTATCTATTGTTTGATTGAAACTCTCAATTGAGACTCAATACGTTATTTTCACAGATCGTGATCTCCGCAGCCACCGGCAAACTTATTTTAAGTACCTCAGCTAGACAAAGGAATTATAGACCATACCGGGTTTCTTACATTAAAAAATTCGTCTATAGTTATGAGCTCGGGTGTCAGGTTGTTTTAATTGCAACTACTGTCCTTTTTGGTGCAATGCAAGTTTGAGGTCATCAATTTTGTTAAACAATATTATAAATTTTTATTAGATGATCAATTTATTTTTACGCAACATTCAGCGGTACCCTTGGTGCGAAAATTTTACTATTGGAAGTTTTTTACATTTTAAAGTTTTTATCGATTTTTCTGTTCGACGTCTCCGAAGTCCAAATATAATTTTTTTTTTAGAAATTTAGTAAAGTGACAAGGCGGACACTGGGGATATCAAAGTAGCTGAACAAGAAACGTCACATATAGAATACACACTTAGGGTATAAGAGTTCTTACCTATAACACCAGAAACGAGTATGAATACAATCATATTGCTTGTTGAACACCCAGCCAATGAAAGATCCACAATGGTTCTATTTGACGGGTAATAACTTTATATATCAGCCCACAAAAACAACCATGTGACTAAGTATATGGAGAAAGTTTCCATTTAACATTGCATTGTTATACAGGACTGGACACATAGAAACGCAAACATGTTATATAACTTTAACGAAGGTGACAAATTAGTTCCTGTTTACGTTCAGATATGCGTGGATTAGAATTTGCACCAGTCATTTTGCTGTGTTAAAGGGTAAAGGCAGAAACCTGTCTACAGCACTGACTGTGTTCCTTGAATTTTAATTTCGGTGCCACGGTCCTCTTTTGGATGGGCGTGGAAGAAATACGTGACCACGATTAAGGAAATACTTGAAATTGTTTGGTATTTATTTTTCTTTGTTATTTAGTTTGTATATCATTCACTTAAAACAGAGTTTATACACCAAATAATTATGTTAAGGATACAACGTAGTATAGGCCTCTGGCTAAGGGCAGTATGTTTCCAGATTATACTCATGCTGTCATACTTCAACTTCAACTTCAACTTATCTTTATTTACACTCCGGCCACATATCTGGCATTGGAGGAACAAGAACAAAATTACATAAGTTGCATGGCGAGTGGCCATAGCCCCAGTTACATACATAATACATACAAAATACATATTATAAACACAAGATATCACTTTTTAGTGAAATGTCTAAGAAT